>JARHVA010001597.1:1910000-2040000 GCA_037957365.1 Torreya grandis | reverse complement strand
GGAATTGGGTACTGATTTGACAAAGAGAGGATGAAAAAGGAGTGAGGGTGAACGCTGCAAAGGTCGTGATTGTGCGCATACCACTGCACGAGAAGGTCAGGCCAAAGTGTCGCAGGTCAAGGGTCGAGGAGTGCCAAAATTAAAGTAATTGGGCCCCAGCATTTAGTCGTCTGCTGATCGGGTCACTCAATCTAAGCTGAAGCTCCAAATGGGTCATCGCGTTCCAGGTATCCCAGGCTCAGGAAGTGCTCCTAGAAACACGAAAAAGTCACAAGTAGTGCGGATCAACCGGTGTGCGATCCTATACTTGTGAGGGTCCAAAAAGGTCTGCGCACAATTCTGCTAACCAGTCATGAGGTAGCATACATGCAAAAACAATCAAGGCAACAATGTCTTGGAAGTGGTCGAGGTCGGAGGAGATAGGCATGATCTCCAATGGTTGGTGGTCGAGGGATGGATGAATGGATGAAAGGATGCGGCCGAGCTAACCCCAGAAGACCCCATGTCAACTGAGTGCTACCTACATAGCCCTGGTGATAGGGCCTCAGGCCGATGTAGTTCTCCCTAGAAGGGAGGAAGGGTCAAAGGGATGGAAATGGGTCGTGGTGAAGGGCAAGGTTATGGCTAAAAGAAGGCAAGAAGGTTTGTCCATCAGAGAGATGAACAAATGAGAATGGTCGAGCTAACCCCAAAAGACAGTCGTGTCATCTGAGTGCTACCTACATAGTCCCTGTGGAAGGGCCTCAGACTAATGTAGTTCAGACAAAGGGTCCGAGTGGTAGACAGGTGGTTAAAATGGCTGATAGATTGGTCATGGTTATGATGAAATGATGAGGAAAAAAAAAATGTTGCAGCCTTTTCCAAATGGTGTATTCTGCAACATTGGTTGAGGGGTTTTTCATCCCTAGCAATATTCCATATTCGTGATGGATGTATGCTAAAAATGAATTGAGGTCTATTTATGCTTCAGCAAGTATTGGTTTATGCTTAACATAAATTGTGGCGGGTCGATAGTTTCCATGTGTATTGGTGTCCATAGAAACTAGGGTGAATAGGCTAGGTCATGTTGATGGTCTGAAAAGAGAGTTGAGCTAAGTTGATTGACAAGTGATGAGGGTGAATGTGACCAAAGTGTAGAAGAAGATGGAAGGCAAATCGCTCTTTCATTGAGAAGGACCAAAAAGATAGCATAGATAGGGATTATGAGAACCAAGAGCCCCATTAATGTGTGACGTTGTTGACCATAGTTATGTTAGAGCGGTAATCGAATCACTTAGATATTAAAGTGAGCTCGAAGTCCCTTGAGCAGGTAATAGGAGGAGGAAAGAGGGTAACCTGTTTTAAGAGCAGAGATAACTATGCCCCTTTTTATAGGAGACCCTGAGACAACTATAAGTCAAGTCCATGACTCATTTTTTTTTTTTTTTTTTTTTTTTTTGGCGCAGACTGATCAATGCGGGAAGCCTGCATAGAGATGTCATTTGCTTGGTGGTCAGTTTGTGAAGCTGATCAATGCGGGAAGCTTCTAAAATAGTGTTGTTTATTGCCAGAGTAGTCATAGCCATCCTTCGAGGGAGTGGTCTAGATTTTTGTTTAATATAAAGGCTTTTGAATAGCTGTCCTTCAAGGGAGCAGTCTATTTATTACAGCAATGATAGTACAGCTGTCCTTCAAGGGAGCAGTCTATTTTTTTGATTTTGATATTGATATAGTGACCATGGATATGTTTTGACATCTTGATTTGTTTTAAATAGAAGTGTGAGTCATGGACAAGATTATAGAAGGTCAAGGGCTCCCTTTTATTAGGACAAAGCATCCATACATCATAAAAGGGTTATAGGAATTGTTAAGAGGAATAGGGTTGAAAGGAAGTAAGATGAAGAGGACGGGGATTGCTCAAGGGACGAGCTCAAGTTAAGTGTCAAGTGGATGAATACTCGACTAGCAGTAAAACGGTCACAGATGCAACGCATAAAAGGCTCAGGTTCTGATAAGTCCCTGGTGTATACTTGTGCGTGATAAGGTCCGAGTCAATTAGGAGCAAACTTGCCCCATTTTCCTCTTTTCGAATTGGTCAGGTGTTGATTGATGAGTGGATGTGAAGTTGG
Source organism: Torreya grandis (assembly GCA_037957365.1). Lineage (NCBI taxonomy): Eukaryota > Viridiplantae > Streptophyta > Pinopsida > Cupressales > Taxaceae > Torreya > Torreya grandis. The sequence continues at coordinate 2,037,892 of JARHVA010001597.1, read as the reverse complement.
TTGATATGGTTGCTGATTGATTGAAAAAAGGTTGAATGTTTTGATAAAAAGGTTGGGTCGAATGTTTGGTTGAGATTTGGTCATTTGATAATTGGTCAATGGTTGGTCGAGGGTTGATTGGTTGGTATTTGGTCTTTGGTTGGGTCGAATGTTTGGTTGAGGTTGGGTTAAATGTTTGGTTGCTAGTCTGGTTTAGGTTAAGTTGAAAGAGTGATTGATATGTGGTCGAGACTGTGTTGAAAAATTGATCAAAGTTTGGATGAAGGTTTAATTCCCCCAGCGGCTAGGGAGAATGTTTGACGGATTAGTTAAGGTCGATTGAGGTTTAGTGGTTAGATGGACTGTGTTGATGTTGAATAAAGGGGTTAAAGGCAGCGAAGGGACCTTAGTCTGTCGTGGAGATCCTAATTTAGATGACGAGGTTGGAGAGGTATGGGTCGGTGTTGATAATTTGTCAAAGGGGGGGTCAAGAGGATCCTTGATAAGAAAGGAATCCTTTTTCCGGTGGTGACGAATGACAGCTTTAAGAGCACAACAACGCTCGGTGTCATGTCCCGGAGTGTGATGATAGTGGCAGAATGTAGAGTTGTCGAACCAAGATGGTTTTGATCCGAGAGTTGATGAGTGGGGTGGTGTTGAAGGTTTGTTGATAACGTGGTTGAGAAGAGAGGTGTCATTCCCCAGACATTGGTGAACGACGACCTTGAGGGCATGACAATGTTCCGTGTCGTGCCCAGGCGTGCGATGATACGCAAAAATGCAAGTGTCATCGAACCATGGTGGTTTTGGTCCGAGAGAGTGATATGGTCTGAGAGGCGGGAGATAGAGACGAGAGGACTGCAACAATTGCCGTAAGAGCAAGGCATATGAACCTGCTAACGGGTCGGGATGTTTTATTGCAGAGAGGGTTGGTGACATTGGTTTGGGAGATGAAGGAGGCGTTGGTCGATGGTTTGAAGGAGGTATAAGTCTGACAGGTTGATAGAATAATGGAGGTGACTTACCTCTGTGAAGTATGAGAGTGGGAAGCACTCCGAGTAAAGTAGACGGATGTGGGCCCAAGATTGAAGGTAATGACGAAGATAGGGGAGGAGGCCTCCTGTGTGGTTTAGTAGCCTTCTTTGGTTTGGGTTGAGGGCCACCTTTGTGCGAGGCAAGATTAGATGTGGAGCGAACACCAAGAGGTTTAGTCTCTTTGGGCATGATGGACGCCTGCGCGGGTTTGGACTTAGATGTGGACGGTTTTTCTCTCGATGGAGAAGAGATTGAAGGTGTGGGCTCTTTAAGTGGAAAGAGCTCTGGAGTAGTCATGGCTTCTGTGTGTGGTTGGGGAGTTAAAAAGGTATGATCGTCTATGGATGATGAAGGCGAGGCAGCTGGTGTTGATGTGGTCAAAGCGTCCTCCAATATGGGAGAAGTCGCTGAAGGACAAGTGGGAGAAGAAAGTTCTTCACCATGTGGAGGAGGTATAGGGGAAGAAAGGTCTTCCACCTGTGAAAGAGGTTGGTCAGGGATAAGAGAAAAGATAGTGTCGACTGTGTGTATATCATGGTCTTGAGGGTCATTGATTATGGTTTGGACGTTGTCTTGAGTAGGCGAATGATTAGAAAGGGGTTGCTTGAAGATGTCAAGGTTTTGGTTGGGCGGTGCATTCGGGTTATCCAAGATAAGATCCCCCTTGTCGAGCATGTCCTGGACGATGTTTTTGAAAGTTTGACAGTGATCCGTGTCATGGCCTTTGACACGGTGATAATTGCAAAAGTGGTTCTCCCTATACCATGCAGGGATAGGTGTTGAGGGGTCGAATTGATGTGGTCGGATTGGAGGGAGATTGAGGACCCCCTGTTTGACGAGTTTATCCAAGACAGAGGCATATGACTCCCCAGTTGGAGTGAATTGACGCTGTAAGGATTGACGTTGAAAATATTTATTGATGTAGTCTAATGTTGAAGATGTTGGTTGGTTGGTCATTGTTGAAGATGATGGTCTAAAGATGACAGTGTTTGCCGACCCCTTGGATTGAGAGTGGGCAGAAGAAGGTCTGGAAGAAGAATGGTCATTGGTTCTTGTGTTAGTGTTACACAATTTGACCTTATCTTCTTCAATGGCGCGGAGTTCAAGCTTTCGAGCCATGGTGAAGGCCTCGTCGAAAGTGTGGAATGTTTGAACCCGCAAGGTGGATGAGATATGACTGACACATGCTCAGGAAAAGAGCTCAATGAGCTCGGGTTGAGGCAAGGAGAAGGAGAGCTGATTGATCAAGCTTCTCCAACGGGCGACAAAATTGACTATTGATTCGTCGTCAAATTGCCTAATGGAGTAAAGGTCTGTGATCGAAACTTGTTTAGTGATATTGATTGAGAAATGGTCAATGAATAGTTGGGCGAGTTGAATGAATGAAAAGATAGAATGTCTGGCAAGAGAACTATACCAATCAAGGGCAGGGCCAGAAAGCGACATAGGGAACATGCGTAAAAGCAATGCATCGTCATGGGCAATAAGATAACAGGCATGTCTGAATGCCTTTAGATGCTGTTGTGGGTCTTCCTTACTCTGAAAGCGAGTAAATTTAGGAAGCTCCCAATGGTTGGGGTATGGTCGGATAGGGACAGAAGGGTGGATGGGCTCGTTGTAAATCTGGTCATATGAAGAGACATTACTTGAACCGGAGATAGAAGCTTCGAGACTGGACATTTTATCCATCAGCATCTTGATAAGATCTGCTGACGGATCGGCGGGTTGAGCGCCCCCTAAGTTGTAAGGCGCTTGGAAGAGGCTAAAGGAGGGGTGCGACATAGTCGGTTGTACAACGTACGGATGACTAATCACAGGGGCAGAAGTAGAGGCTAAAGGTGGTTGCGTTATGAAGGTAGAAGGCATAGGCTGACTAGATACCGCCAAAGGAGGTTGTGTGACGGCATTGACAAAGGGCAAGGTAGGCACTCCTGCATATATAGGCGCAAGTGTGTGTGGGGTCGAGACAATCAAGTTCTGGTATGATGTAAAACTTGGTTGAATTGCAGGTGGTTGAGGGGGTAAAGAAACCCCGATGGAGGTTGGTCTAAAAATAGACGAGGAGGCCGAACTTTGCGTATAGGCCATGGTCGGGTTAATGGTTGAGGCGAAAGGTTGAGTCGTAAAAGGTTGGGTGGCGAACGGTGTGGATGTCGTCGCCACATCGCCCGAAGGGTCCCGCATTGGTTTTCTCGGGAGATAGTTTTGGAGGGCTGCGGTTTTGAGGTCCAAGAATTTCACAAAATCTTGGTCCCCTTCTGGGATGATAGGCGTCTGGGTTGGAGATAGTCTAGTAGGAATTCTTTCGGTCTTCGAGTAGAACTCCATTATATGATTGTTTATAGACGGGGTAGATGAAAGCGATTGATGGCTAGCATGGACAAGAAGAGCCTTGGTTTGACTACGTGTCAAAACCATTCAAGGCAAGAAAGAATGTCCTCACAAGCTCAAACAAGCAGATAAGAACTAAAAAGATGAAGACACAAGCAGATCCTAAAACCCTAGAAGTAAATTATTAAGATTATAGTGGCTTATGCCTTAGAATGTGTGTAGTGGAAGGTTGGTTTTGTGAGTCAGGTCCTAGAAGAAGCAGTCTATGGATGGTTTCGGGTTTTGTTATGGTGCTCAAGAAGTCTGTGTTAGGGTCTGGTACGCGGCCTGGTGCTAAGGAGCAAGCTCCCCTCACTTCACGATTCCAGTGGTTAGCTGGTTTCGCTTAGCCAAAATATACCTCACCTAGAGTTTAGACTCCGCCAGAGAACGGAGTGGGCTTCCCCCTTGGTGATGAAATCCAAGTAGGGTCACCGGGATGGGTAAGGTATCCACTGGGGGATGAAATCCCAGTCGGGCCTTGTCTCAGGTAAGTTTTATGTTTATTTTGTGCAGGTGGTCTGGTCGTGTAACATCAAGTGATCTAGATTAATTCAATATGCGGTTTAATTACTATGTGTGGTCTAAAAGATGCAGGCAAACAGAAATGAATGCAAAGTGTTTTAATGTCCAAGTCGAAATGTTTGTTCGTATGAAGACGAATGGAGAAAGAGTCGAAGAATATGAGTTTTAGCTAGTCTAGAAGTGCAAGAAAGAAAGAAATGTTCGTTTTAGTCCTGCTTATGATGTCGTTTAAGAAGAGACGAAAGGAGGCGAAAAGGAAGAAACCTAATGCACCTATATGAACGAAAGAAAGAAAGAACCCAAGGAGGACCTAGGGTCCCACCGGGCGTGCCAGAATGTTTCTATGCAAAATTGCTTTCTACATTCAAAGAAGAAATAAGAAACTAAAAGAAATGGTCAAGGCTAGAAGTACCTGATAAAGTCATGCGCACCGAAATCAGACGTTGAAAGATTCTCCTCTTTGACTGTGGAGGAATAACACCTGCGAAGAAAAGGCTAAAACACGGAAAAACGTTAGTCAAAGATAGGGTGGGCTCTCAGGCGAACGCCCGATCCCAGAAGTACGAAGACTTCCTAGAAGGATATCAACCCACTGATAAAAAAGCAGAATATTGGACGAAAGTAGATAATAATGACAGAAATAAATGACAGAAAATAAAAGTGTGTACCTGATATGCAGCACTGTGTTCTGCACAGTCACCGGCGTCGGTCTCTGTGGTGCCAGCGTCGGTTAGGGAAAGTGCCGACGTCGGTTGAAGTACCGTCGTCGGTCGGGGTAGTGACCGGCATCGGTAGGGGCAGGTTCTGGAAAAGTCTGAACAGGTTCGGGATAGGGTCTGGGAGAGTCGGGACAGGGTCTGGGCAAGATCTGAGAGAATCGGGACAGGGTCTAGGCAAGGTCTGAGAGAGTCGGGACAGGGTCTGGGCAAGGTCTGAGAGAGTCGGGACAGGGTCTAGGCAAGGTCTGAGAGAGTAGAGACAGGGTCTAGGCAAGGTCTGAGAGAGTCGGGACAGGGTCTGGGCAAGGTCAGGTCGGGTCTGAACAGAGTCTGGGGGTTTGAAGAATCGGGATGACAGAACTGATAAAGAATAACCAAGGAAGAAATAAAACAAATAGAATAAATACTTACCTGCCAGAAGACGCGATGAGAGCCATAGTTAGAGTTGTCTGTGCAGTGCCGGATTGAGTGCAGATTGGTTGAATGATTTCTCGGGTTCGATTGATCAGCGTTTCGAATGGTTGGATAGCGTTCGGGATCAGTTGGTGGAGGCTGATGAAGGCGAGGGACGGTTCCAGAGACGGTTCGTCAACCGTTCGGGAAACCGAATGATAACTGATAACGGATAACGGCAAGGTGACTGACGTCGGTAGGATTACCGACATCGGCCGATAGGTGACCGACGTCAGCGACATCGGCCGGGTGAAGACCGTCATCGGTAGATGCATAATGGGGATAGAGTCTAGCTTTAGCTCTGTGCTCATTTTTACATGCTGCCAGGGTCAAGGTTGGTGGAACAAGTGATCGACAAGGGTTAAATAGGCAAAGAAGAATAAGACGAGGAATGACCAGGGGAGTCGACATGATTTCGGTGTCTACATTTGCTCCTTTTTGTCTTGTTGGTTGTTCTGGATGAACTGCAAGACAAAAACAGGAGGGATTGCCCCAGGTGAGGGATAAGGTTGATTTCGTCTTGTTGGTTGTTCGAATGAACTGCAAGACAAAAATAGGAAGCGGAATGCCCCGAGTATGGATAAGGTATTCCCCCTCAGAGCAGGAGTCGAGGGAAGGGAACCGGGAATTGGGTACTGATTTGACAAAGAGTGGTTGAAAAAGGAGTGAGGGTGAACGCTGCAAAGGTCGTGATTGTGCGCATACCACTGCACGAGAAGGTCAGGCCAAAGTGTCGCAGGTTAAGGGTCGAGGAGTGCCAAAATTAAAGTAATCGGGCCCCAACATTTAGTCGTCTGCTGATCGGGTCACTCAATCTAAGCTGAAGCTCCAAATGGGTCATCGCGTTCTAGGTATCCCGGGCTCAGGAAGTGCTCCTAGGAACATGAAAAAGTCACAAGTAGTGTGGATCAACCGGTGTGCGATCCTATACTTGTGAGGGTCCAAAAAGGTCTGCGCACAATTCTGCTAACCAGTCATGAGGTAGCATACATGCAAAAACAACCAAGGCAACAATGTCTTGGAAGTGGTCGAGGTCGGAGGAGATAGGCATGATCTCCAATGGTTGGTGGTCGAGGGATGGATGAATGGACGAAAGGATGCGGCCGAGCTAACCCCAGAAGACCCCATGTCAACTAAGTGCTGCCTACATAGCCCTGGTGATAGGGCCTCAGGCCGATGTAGTTCTCCCTAGAAGGGAGGAAGGGTCAAAGGGATGGAAATGGGTCATGGTGAAGGGCAAGGTTATGGCTAAAAGAAGGCAAGAAGGTTTGTCCATCAGAGAGACGAACAAACGAGAATAGTCGAGCTAACCCCAGAAGACAGTCATGTCATCTGAGTGCTACCTACATAGCCCCTGTGGAAGGGCCTCAGACTAATGTAGTTCAGACAAAGGGTCCGAGTGGTAGACAGGTGGTTAAAATGGTTGATAGATTGGTCATGGTTATGATGAAATGATGAGGAAAAAAAAAATGTTGCAGCCTTTTCCAAATGGTGTATTCTGCAACATTGGTTGAGGGGTTTTTCATCCCTAGCAATATTCCATATTCGTGATGGATGTATGCTAAAAAAGAATTGAGGTCTATTTATGCTTCAGCAAGTATTGGTTTATGCTTAACATAAATTGCGGCGGGTCGATAGTTTCCATGTGTATTGGTGTCCATAGAAACTAGGGTGAATAGGCTAGGTCATGTTGATGGTCTGAAAAGAGAGTTGAGCTAAGTTGATTGACAAGTGATGAGGGTGAATGTGACCAAAGTGTAGAAGAATATGGAAGGCAAATCGCTCTTTCATTGACAAGGACCAAAAAGATAGCATAGATAGGGATTATGAGAACCAAGAGCCCCATTAATGCGTGACGTCGTTGACCATAGTTATGTTAGAGCGGTAATCGAATCACATAGACATTAAAGTGAGCTCGAAGTCCCTTGAGCAGGTAATAGGAGGAGGAAAGAGGGTAACCTGTTTTAAGAGCAGAGATAACTATGCCCCTTTTTATAGGAGACCCTGAGACAACTATAAGTCAAGTCCATGACTCATTTTTTTTTTTTTTTTGGCGCAGACTAATCAATGCGGGAAGCCTGCATAGAGATGTCATTTGCTTGGTGGTCAGTTTGTGAAGCTAATCAATGCGGGAAGCTTCTAAAATAGTGTTGTTTATTGCCAGAGTAGTCATAGCCATCCTTCGAGGGAGTGGTCTAGATTTTTGTTTAACATAAAGGCTTTTGAATAGCTGTCCTTCAAGGGAGCAGTCTATTTATTACAGCAATGATAGTACAGCTGTCCTTCGAGGGAGCAGTCTATTTTTTTGATTTTGATATTGATATAGTGACCATGGATATGTTTTGACATCTTGATTTGTTTTAAATAGAAGTGTGAGTCATGGACAAGATTATAGAAGGTCAAGGGCTCCCTTTTATTAGGACAAAGCATCCATACATCATAAAAGGGTTATAGGAATTGTTAAGAGGAATAGGGTTGAAAGTAAGTAGGACGAAGAGGACGGGGATTGCTCAAGGGACGAGCTCAAGTTAAGTGTCAAGTGGACGAATACTCGACTAGCAGTAAAACGGTCGCAGATCAACGCATAAAAGGCTCAGGGTCTGATAAGTCCCTGGTGTATACTTGTGCGTGATAAGGTCCGAGTCAATTAGGAGAAAACTTGCCCCATTTGCCTCTTTTCGGATTGTTCAGGTGTTGATTGATGAGTGGATGTGAAGTTGGTTGATATTGTTGCTGATTGATTGAAAAAAGGTTGAATGTTTTGATAAAAAGGTTGGGTCGAATGTTTTGTTGAGATTTGGTCATTTGATAATTGGTCAATGGTTGGTCGAGGGTTGATTGGTTGGTATTTGGTCTTTGGTTGGGTCGAATGTTTGGTTGAGGTTGGGTTAAATGTTTGGTTGCTAGTCTGGTTGAGGTTAAGTTGAAAGAGTGATTGATATGTGGTCGAGACTGTGTTGAAAAATTGATCAAAGTTTGGATGAAGGTTGAATTCCCCCAGCGGCTAGGGAGAATGTTTGACGGATTAGTTAAGGTCGATTGAGGTTTAGTGGTTAGATGGACTGTGTTGATGTTGAATAAAGGGGTTAAAGGCAGCGAAGGGACCTTAGTCTGTCGTGGAGATCCTGATTTAGATGACGAGGTTGGAGAGGTATGGGTCGGTGTTGATAATTTGTCAAAGGGGGGGTCAAGAGGATCCTTGATAAGAAAGGAATCCTTTTTCCGGTGGTGACGAATGACAGCTTTAAGAGCGCAACAACGCTCGGTGTCATGTCCCAGAGTGTGATGATAGTGGCAGGATGTAGAGTTGTCGAACCAAGATGGTTTTGATCCGAGAGTTGATGAGTGGGGTGGTGTTGAAGGTTTGTTGATAACGTGGTTGAGAAGAGAGGTGTCATTCCCCAGACATTGGCGAACGACGACCTTGAGGGCATGACAATGTTCCATGTCGTGCCCAGGCGTGCGATGATATGCACAAATGCAAGTGTCATCGAACCATGGTGGTTTTGGTCCGAGAGAGTGATATGGTCTGAGAGGCGGGAGATAGAGACGAGAGGACTGCAACAATTGCCGTAAGAGCAAGGCATATGAACCTACTAACGGGTCGGGATGTTTTATTGCAGAGAGGGTTGGTGACATTGGTTTGGGAGATGAAGGAGGCGTTGGTCGATGGTTTGAAGGAGGTATAAGTCTGACAGGTTGATAGAATAATGGAGGTGACTTACCTCTGTGAAGTATGAGAGTGGGAAGCACTCCGAGTAAAGTAGACGGATGTGGGCCCAAGATTGAAGGTAATGACGAAGATAGGGGAGGAGGCCTCCGGTGTGGTTTAGTAGCCTTCTTTGGTTTGGGTTGAGGGCCACCTTTGTGCGAGGCAAGATTAGATGTGGAGCGAACACCAAGAGGTTTAGTCTCTTTGGGCATGATGGACGCCTGCGCGGGTTTGGACTTAGATGTGGACGGTTTTTCTCTCGATGGAGAAGAGATTGAAGGTGTGGGCTCTTTAAGTGGAAAGAGCTCTGGAGTAGTCATGGCTTCTGTGTGTGGTTGGGGAGTTAAAAAGGTATGATCGTCTATGGATGATGAAGGCGAGGCAGCTGGTGTTGATGTGGTCAAAGCGTCCTCCAATATGGGAGAAGTCGCTGAAGGACAAGTGGGAGAAGAAAGTTCTTCACCATGTGGAGGAGGTATAGGGGAAGAAAGGTCTTCCACCTGTGAAAGAGGTTGGTCAGGGATAAGAGAAAAGATAGTGTCGACTGTGTGTATATCATGGTCTTGAGGGTCATTGATTATGGTTTGGACGTTGTCTTGAGTAGGCGAATGATTAGAAAGGGGTTGCTTGAAGATGTCAAGGTTTTGGTTGGGCGGTGCATTCGGGTTATCCAAGATAAGATCCCCCTTGTCGAGCATGTCCTGGACGATGTTTTTGAAAGTTTGACAGTGATCCGTGTCATAGCCTTTGACACGGTGATAATTGCAAAAGTGGTTCTCCCTATACCATGCAGGGATAGGTGTTGAGGGGTCGAATTGATGTGGTCGGATTGGAGGGAGATTGAGGACCCCCTGTTTGACGAGTTTATCCAAGACAGAGGCATATGACTCCCCAGTTGGAGTGAATTGACGCTGTAAGGATTGACGTTGAAAATATTTATTGATGTAGTCTAATGTTGAAGATGTTGGTTGGTTGGTCATTGTTGAAGATGATGGTCTAAAGATGACAGTGTTTGCCGACCCCTTGGATTGAGAGTGGGCAGAAGAAGGTCTGGAAGAAGAATGGTCATTGGTTCTTGTGTTAGTGTTACACAATTTGACCTTATCTTCTTCAATGGCGCGGAGTTCAAGCTTTCGAGCCATGGTGAAGGCCTCGTCGAAAGTGTGGAATGTTTGAACCCGCAAGGTGGATGAGATATGACTGACACATGCTCAGGAAAAGAGCTCAATGAGCTCGGGTTGAGGCAAGGAGAAGGAGAGCTGATTGATCAAGCTTCTCCAACGGGCGACAAAATTGACTATTGATTCGTCATCAAATTGCCTAATGGAGTAAAGGTCTGTGATCGAAACTTGTTTAGTGATATTGATTGAGAAATGGTCAACGAATAGTTGGGCGAGTTGAATGAATGAAAAGATAGAATGTCTGGCAAGAGAACTATACCAATCAAGGGCAGGGCCAGAAAGCGACATAGGGAACATGCGTAAAAGCAACGCATCATCATGGGCAATAAGATAACAGGCATGTCTGAATGCCTTTAGATGCTGTTGTGGGTCTTCCTTACTCTGAAAGCGAGTAAATTTAGGAAACTCCCAATGGTTGGGGTATGGTCGGATAGGGATAGAAGGGTGGATGGGCTCGTTGTAAATCTGGTCATATGAAGAGACATTACTTGAACCGGAGATATAAGCTTCGAGACTGGACATTTTATCCATCAGCATCTTGATAAGATCTGCTGACGGATCGGCGGGTTGAGCGCCCCCTAAGTTGTAAGGCACTTGGAAGAGGCTAGAGGAGGTGTGCGACATAGTCGGTTGTACAATGTACGGATGACTAATCGCAGGGGCAGAAGTAGAGGCTAAAGGTAGTTGCGTTATGAAGGTAGAAGGCATAGGCTGACTAGATACCACCAAAGGAGGTTGTGTGACGGCATTGACAAAGGGCGAGGTAGGCACTCCTGCATATATAGGCGCAAGTGTGTGTGGGGTCGAGACAATCAAGTTCTGGTATGATGTAGAACTTGGTTGAATTACAGGTGGTTGAGGGGGTAAAGAAACCCCGGTGGAGGTTGGTCTAAAAATAGACGAGGAGGCCGAACTTTGCGTATAGGCCATGGTCGGGTTAATGGTTGAGGCGAAAGGTTGAGTCGTAAAAGGTTGGGTGGTGAACGGTGTGGATGTCGTTGCCACATCGCCCAAAGGGTCCCGCATTGGTTTTCTCGCGAGATAGTTTTGGAGGGCTGCGGTATTGAGGTCCAAGAATTTTGCAAAATCTTGGTCCCCTTCTGGGATGATAGGCGTCTGGGTTGGAGATAGTCTAGTAGGAATTCTTTCGGTCTTCGAGTAGAACTCCATTATATGATTGTTTATAGACGGGGTAGACGAAAGCGATTGATGGCTAGCGTGGTCAAGAAGAGCCTTGGTTTGACTACGTGTCAAAACCATTCAAGGCAAGAAAGAACGTCCTCACAAGCTCAAACAAGCAGATAAGAACTAAAAAGATGAAGACACAAGCAGATCCTAAAACCCTAAAAGTAAATTATTAGGATTATAGTGGATTATGCCTTAGAATGTGTGTAGTGGAAGGTTGGTTTTGCGAGTCAGGTCCTAGAAGAAGCAGTCTATGGATGGTTTCGGGTTTTGTTATGGTGCTCAAGAAGTCTGTGTTAGGGTCTGGTACGCGGCCTGGTGCTAAGGAGCAAACTCCCCTCACTTCACGATTCCAGTGGTTAGCTGGTTTCGCTTAGCCAAAATATACCTCACCTAGAGTTTAGACTCCGCCAGAGAACGGAGTGGGCTTCCCCCTTGGTGATGAAATCCAAGTAGGGTCACCGGGATGGGTAAGGTATCCGCTGGGGGATGAAATCCCAGTCGGGCCTTGTCTCAGGTAAGTTTTATGTTTATTTTGTGCAGGTGGTCTGGTCGTGTAACATCAAGTGATCTAGATTAATTCAATATGCGGTTTAATTACTATGTGTGGTCTAAAAGATGCAGGTAAACAGAAATGAATGCAAAGTGTTTTAACGTCCAAGTCGAAATGTTTGTTCGTATGAAGACGAATGGAGAAAGAGTCAAAGAATATGAGTTTTAGCTAGTCTAGAAGTGCAAGAAAGAAAGAAATGTTCATTTTAGTCCTGCTTATGATGTCGTTTAAGAAGAGACAAAAGGAGGCGAAAAGGAAGAAACCTAATGCACCTATATGAACGAAAGAAAGAAAGAACCCAAGGAGGACCTAGGGTCCCACCGGGCGTGCCAGAATGTTTCTATGCAAAATTGATTTCTACATTCAAAGAAGAAATAAGAAACTAAAATAAATGGTCAAGGCTATAAGTACCTGATAAAGTCATGTGCACCGAAATCAGACGTTGAAAGATTCTCCTCTTTGACTGTGGAGGAATAACACCTGCGAAGAAAAGGCTAAAACACGGAAAAACGTTAGTCAAAGATAGGGTGGGCTGTCAGGCGAACGCCCGATCCTGGAAGTACGAAGACTTCCTAGAAGGATATCAACCCATTGATAAAAAAGTATAATATTGGATGAAAGTAGATAATAATGACAGAAATAAATGATAGAAAATAAAAGTGCGTACCTGATATGCAGCACTGTGTTCTGCACAGTCGCCGGCGTCGGTCTCTGTGGTGCCGACGTCGGTTAGGGAAAGTGCCGACGTCGGTTGAAGTACTGTCGTCGGTCGGGGTAGTGACCGGCGTCAGTAGGGGCAGGTTCTGGAAAAGTCTGAATAGGTTCGGGACAGGGTCTGGGAGAGTCGAGACAGGGTCTGGGCAAGATCTGAGAGAATCGGGACAGGGTCTGGGCAAGGTTTGAGAGAGTCAGGACAGGGTCTAGGCAAGGTCTGAGAGAGTCGGGACAGGGTCTGGGCAAGGTCTGAGAGAGTCGGGACAGGGTCTAGGCAAGGTCTGAGAGAGTCGGGACAGGGTCTAGGCAAGGTCTGAGAGAGTCGGGACAGGGTCTGGGCAAGGTCAGGTCAGGTCTGAACAGAGTCTGGGGGTTTGAAGAATTGGGATGATAGAACTGATAAAGAATAACCAAGGAAGAAATAAAACAAATAGAATAAATACTTACCTGCCAGAAGACACGATGAGAGCCATAGTTGGAGTTGTCTGTGCAGTGCCGGATTGAGTGCAGATTGGTTGAATGATTGCTCGGGTTCGATTGATCAGCATTTCGAATGGTTGGATAGCGTTCAGGATCGGTTGGCGGAGGTTGATGAAGGCGAGGGACGGTTCTAGAGATGGTTCATCAACCGTTCTGGAAACCGAATGATAACTGGTAACGGATAACGGCAAGGTGACCAACGTCGGCAGGATTGCCGACGTCGGCCGATAGGTGACCGACGTCGGCGACATCGGCCGGGTGAAGACCGTCGTCGGCAGATGCATAATGGGGATAGAGTCTAGCTTTAGCTCTGTGCTCATTTTTACATGCTGCCAGGGTCAAGGTTGGTGGAACAAGTGATCGACAAGGGTTAAATAGGCGAAGAAGAATAAGACGAGGAATGACCAGGGGAGTCGACACGATTTCGGTGTCTACATTCATTTTCAGTGTCTTTTTTGGTTTTCAATAAAGGTAGCTAAACCTGATAATATGAGAGTTACCTTGTCATGTTACCATAATAAATTTAATATATAAATATCATATCTGGAGTTAATTTTGTATTGGAAACAATTTTAAAAAAAATCTTGCCTCTCTACACTATCTAGTAAAACCCAAATTTTGACAACTCCAAACCAGAACATATGGAAAATTATATTACATAAAAATTATACAAAAATAATTAAAAATAACTTTAATAATTATTCCAAATAATTTTTGGATCAAAATATAAATTTTGGGCAAAAACCCTTGCCAGAACTACACAATAACACTATAAAGACTACTCAAAGCAGAAAATAAATACACAAAACTTATAGGATGATCACAAAACATTGGATAATATTTAAATAACCTGAAAATAACCCAAAAATACACTTAATATCTTATATAACAATTTCATATATCATAAAAATCTTATATAACCTCTAATCACATCAACTGCCTATATAAAACACTAAAAACTGGTTGAATCTACACTCCTTGAAGCTTTGTTAAAATTCTTATAAGAAATTATACCTATAGATAATAGGGTTTTATTCATAAAATTATTGAGATAAATGGGTTTCCATATAAATACCTCAAACATCTAAGAGTTTTTATTCAAAGATGATCTGATGAACATTGTTCAGTAAGAAAAGCTAACTAGTTTAGCACATGATCCTTCAAAATGAAATTATGGCATATTAATAACAAATAAGGCCCAAAGGGGTTAAAAATACATCTCTTTGATTTATAAATATAATAATATAGTTACAAAAATCCATTATTTGTCATCTTTATCCACTTTTCATAACTTGCATTAATTTTGTTTTTCCTAATTTTGTCCTATTCCACAGTTTTTCCAAATTTGACATCTTTTTTGGAGGATAAGAATGAAAAAATAATTTATTATATTTATTTAAATCCTCATCACCATAATTTTCCTTAAAAATACAATGCCCTACTTTATCAATAAAGTATTATTATTTATATTTATTCCCTATTATTTTTCAAACTTGCCAAAAAATCTGCTAAGCATTGACTGCCAAGTAATCTTGGAGGTTACAAATGTCCTCATACGCATTACCATTCTCCTCCTTGGGAAAATACACACAAATAATAATATTTTATTAATTACTTGGACCTTTCAATCAAAAAGAGGAAATAATGAATATTTTGGGTCCAAATAATCAATATTAAATAAAATTATTTTCTTTTCTCCTTCTCTAAACCCAAAGTTAATATTGGAATGAACATTTTTTACATAAGAATAAATTAATTAAAAAAGGAACATGAAATTCTGACTTGACCAAAATTTCTTACCCATAAGTAATTGCAAACCATGATGCTCAAGAATCATTGTGCCAATGTGATGAATCAAACTGTAATGCCCATGCAATCTAAATCTTGTACCTATCAAGTGAGACAACTCCTTTTATAACTGGCTTAAAGATTTACTTTCCCTAACATCCAAAACATCCTTTTATAACTCATGTAATTTGATAACCTTTTTTTAAAAATATCTTAACCTCATGAGAAATATCAAATGAATGTGTGTGAATCCCAACATCATAAATACAAACCTTTATAATATCCATGATGTGATGCATGATTATACTTTTCCATATTGAACTTGGATCAAAAAATTAAAATATAATTGTACTAACTCCTTTATTCTAAATATTATTGAAATGCCAAATCAATCTCAAAAACTCTTCACCATGATTTCATTGCACCATTATGGTAAGACTAGATGTTGGAAACTTTTCTTGGCCCCAGCTACAACCCTCTTACTAAAATTTGGATTTTGAAAATTGGGACTCAAATTTTTCTATTTATAAAACTTTCCCACCTTCTTGATGCTTCAACATGGTACAAATATTCTTTGTCTATTTTCCTTTTATCTTTTTCTAAAACCAAATAGTTATAGCAATTTTTTTGTTACTATTATCAGTACCTATGTAAAGTCTCATAAAATATCCTAGAATGGTACAAGTTGCATAGCTTATGTAAGGCCCATTGATTCTTCTAAACTTTGGATATGTGATACAAATGGTAAAATCATCTTGATTCATTATAGTAATTTATTTTTTCATGAATTAGTATGCAAAACCAAACCTTTCCAAACTTAAGTTTAGATATGTATATTTGAGTTTCTCCAAAGTATGCAATGTTGTAATGAAGGGCCTCAAAATAAACCATGACATTCCCATAAAAATGATTTTTAACTTCTATAAATTCTCCTTTATGCTTCCTAAGAAGGAGCAAAAGCATGAAATTTGATACCAAATGTGTGATATGAAAAAATTCCATATCTTTATATGATCCTAGGAGTAAATGACTAAATGCCATAATACACATATTTAGAAAAATATAAAATTCAAAATGATGTTTACATTGATTATGTTTATAAATATCACTTGGATCCCATGTTTTAATGCATAAGCATCTTTGGTAAATATGGTCTATAATGGTTGTCTTAAATCAAAATGATTCCCATGATGCCAATAAGTTTATCCCTCTTTGAATTTAATAATTAGCAATTACCTCAAAGTGATATTATCTCCACCTAAATACAACCCGTCACATATGGAATATATCATGCAAAAGGTGATATCATTTTATTTGTTGCATTTGACTCGAAAGCTGAAAACACTGATCTTATTTATCAATTACAACCTTTCCCATATGCTTATTTTTAGTCAATTTTGACTTTCTTCTTGTCCATCTGCATGGGATGATGAAATTATTTGTAATAGTGATGTTGATCTTGAAAAATCTACCTTTTATAATTCTAAAAATATCACTAAGATCACATACCCATTTGTACAAAAAATATTCAACTTGAGGGAAAAAGTCTCTGTGTCTTTCATTGTAAATCATAACTTCCACCTTTTTCCCATGCTTAGAGTACTTTCCATGATGACCAAAATATTTAAATGACATAGTGTAAAGTAAATATATGCCATTACTATCTCTTTCATATTTTAAATTGTACTCATAATAATGGTTAAAATGCTTACCATATTTTTCATTTATGATGTTAAATATACTAACCTTTTATGTTCATTAGTGGATTAAGGAATCAATGAATATAATTTTCATCCCAAAAACTATTTTCCTCAACATATCCTTTTGCAGTTCCCAAGCATGATGTATATTTAACCCTAGTTGTTTCCTAAACACTTTCTTTTCATGACCCATAAAAAAAATATTTTCCTTAATTTTTTGTAGGTTTTGTTTTGGTTGAGTGACTATCATCTTAACTTCCTTATCCCTTATTAACCAATCATCACAAAAAAATTGAGTCCCCATTACATCCTCTGCACTTATCTGCAATGTGGTAAGTTTCCTTTCAATAGCGGATCCACCTTAAACTTGAATAAAATAGTCTCAAATAATCTCCTGAATTCCATACTCTTAAACATATTATAACTCTCTCATATTTTTTATGGTAATTTCCCCAATGACAATAATTTTCCAATAATAAAGTGTCAAGCATCAAATCTCTTCTAGTATTATTGATTTCATGCCATATGTTATAATCATGAATATACTTCATTTTATTACCATTAGTTGTTGATATAAAAAAAAAATCAAGTTGAAAACCAACATTAGGTTTCCATGAGGTAGTTTCCTCATGTACATGTCTCTCAATAAGGTCATTTTAGAACTCCTCCTCATAAACTACTTGATTTAAGACATTTTTTTTTCATAGGAATGCTCTAAATGTATGTCTTCCTTTTTTGATAGCTATGATATCCCAACACCATCAAAATTATAACACAAAATATTTTTCTCACATTTGAGTTTACAAATATCTAACAAATCACCCTTATGCAAAATGCAACTTTCTCATTTATACATTCAACAAGTGATACTTCCTTATTGACTTCATTAATATGATTATTTTATTGATCTATAATCTTATAATTCATTAAGTTATAAAATTTCATATCTCCTACTACATGGTATATATATCAAAAAAATTCTTTCTTCTATTTTCTTGAAAATCTAATTTTCAGTTATGCCCCACTATCACAATCTCTTCCCTGACCTTTAATGGTTTTGATGTATCCATCACATCTTCTAGTTCTACAGTATAATTATTTAGATATTTTGATTTTTTTTAATAGATTCAAGTTCTATTTTCTCCAAAAAAATGTAAATTTACACTCAAGGTTCTTTGTAATATAAGGAAAGTCTATCTCCCCAAAGTTCATTTGTAGTATCATCCTCTTTTTGAGATGTTTTAATAGGACCCAAACTTTAAAAGTTATACAAAAACCTTTGAAGTAAATTGGTAATTTTATATTAGTTCATATTTATTTAATTCATTCTATCTTGAATTTTATCTACATTTTTTTCCATATTTTAAAAATATTAAGAATTCTCTCAAGATAAACAAATCAATGTACCTATTTAAAATAACTAGTTTCTCTCTTACTCGGAAGCATTCATTCTTAGAACCCTATAGGATGTCAATATTGTGGATCTGATAAAATGATAATTTTCACTTAATTTAATATATAATTATTATATTTATAATTAATTTCATATTGAAAATAATTTTTGAAAAAATCTTGCCCTTCTCTATAATAGTTAGTGAAACCCAAATTTTGATCATTTTTATGGAATAACAAGGTAACTCCAAACCATCATTTATAGAAAATTATATTGAATAAAAATGATAAAAATAATAATTAAAAATCAATATAATAATCAATACATAATATTTTTTGTATCAAAATATAAATTTTGGTCAAAAACCCTTACTAGAACTTAAAAAAAACATTACAAACACTACTTAATGAAAAACATAAATACACGACACTTATAGGATGATCACACACATTTTTTTAATACTAAAATAACCCAAAATACCCCCATAATAAAATTATTATCTAATTTAACAATCTTACAAATCTAAAAAAGTTTCCATAACCTCTACTCACATCAACTTCCTACATAAAACACTGAAAAATGGCTAAATTTGTACTCCTTAAAGCTCTATGAAAATTACTATTTGAAATTTTACCTATATATCATAGGGTTTTCTTCATAAAATCCTTCAAATTAATGGTTTTAATTATAAATACCTCCAACATCTAATATTCTTCATTTCATGATGATCTAATGAACATTGTTCAACAAGAGAAGTTAATTAGTTTGGCAAAAGAACCTTCAAATTGAAATTATGGAATATTGATAACCAAGAAGGTCCAAAGTGGGTGCCAAAATCCATATCCTTACTTTATAAATATAATAATATAATTATAAAAATCTATTAGTTATCATATTTCTTCACTTTCCAACATTTGCTTTAATTTTACTTTTCTTGCTTTTGTCCTATTAAACTTGCTAAAAACTCCACTAAACATTATCTTAAAACTAATCCTAGAGGTTAAAAACCTACTCATAAGAATTCTAATGCCCCTCATTGGTATGATACTCAAAAATAATAATATTTTATTAATTACTTGGCCCTTTTATGAAAAATATGAAATAATGAATATTTTGGGTCCAAATAATCAATATGAAATAAAATTACTTTCCTTTCTCCTTCTCTAAACCTAAAGATAATATTGAAATGATAAATTTTTCCATAATAAAAAACTAATTAAAAAGGGACATGATATACCTTATCCTATGATTATTGACATATAAACATATATTTATCCCTTTGACATTGTTTCATGTTAATAGTTTTTAGTGCCCATTGAGGGGCACATTTATGCAACACTTGTGCAACCAAAATTTTGAAATATTGGTCCATTTGAATTTACCATAAACTCAAGGACCACTCTATCAACCTAAACTAGTTTCAAAATAATTTACACAATTGGATAAAATTTCACATATCATACAACTTGCTTAGAATTTTGATGAAGTTTTAGTAACTCAATTTCAAATTAATCTGGTGATTTTGAATCAAGAACTAGACCATGTATAAAGAGTTGAAAGAATTATTACACGTAGGGAAACCCATAAAGATCAAAATCAATAGATTTTATTCATAACCATTTTAGCCATTCAAAATCCTAATTATCAACTTGGATTTAATTAGATAGAAACTATTGAATAAGATATTGCTTCGATTCTTTGACAACTAGCCTAGGATAACAAAACAAGTTATATTAAATTCAAAATTATCATTGCAATGATAAACATATAAGAAGATCATATTGCCATTATTTAAATAAATGTTAAAATTGTTTTAAAAAGGAAAGGAAGAAGAAAATCATGAAGATTAGTTCATAAAACTAATCAAAGACTTTATATAATAGGAATTTCTCCTAATGACCATTTAAATATTTTAAGAACCAATACTACAATTGAATCTTGAGAGCAATTCATGGGATAATAGTAATATTTTAGTAAAATTTCATTTAGTTGTTATAGTATTAGAATAATAACAATATTGTGTCATTTTTTCACAAAGAGTTGAAGCACTAGATACATATAAACTTAAACAAATAAGACCAAATCAATTAATTCTTCAAATTAGACTAGCTCTTTGTCAATAGTAAAATTGGTAGAATGAATATCTACTAGGGTTAGTAAATCAAAAGGTGAAATTGATCATTTTGTTCAATTACAAGAAGATTCTAATTTCAAATTTAATCTTGAAAAAAAAAAGTGAACTCAAAATAGCATTAGTCTTCCCATGACTCCTAAGAAATATAAACAGTAATAAGGAGGAACAATCATCAGACAAGATCTTATTTTACTAGGTGTTGATATTGTTGGTGTTCTAGATTTGCACCCTAATTGAGGAGGGGATTGTTCAGGTCCTCTTATAAAAAATAGTCCAAAATAGAATTGATCTCAGGATGTGGGTATCCTAATAATAGATCAGACATGTAGAAAAGATTAGTTTCCTTATGGATATATCACCTACACTAAACCTAAACTAGCATTTGCTTGAAAAAGGGAGAGAGATTTGATCAAACTTAAAAAGCATGTAAAAAGAGGTGATGCACCAATTATTTGATCACTCAAACTCACACAATACACACTATGAGACACTTTCAAGACCAAATAACATCAATCTCACATAAATATTTTAGAATAAGGCATTAATCAGTTATCAAATTAGCAAGAGAGGGAAAAAATCCACTTTCAAGATAGACAATAAATTGTAAACTACACTTATAATAACTTGTAAGAAATATTGAGCACTTCTTAAAGGTGAAAAAACTTAGACATAATCAAGGAACATACATTCACTTAACCACAATGCATGAATTAATTAAACACACTTCAATTCAACTTTTATAAATAATGGAATTTAGTCTTTATTGCATCAAAAAGGTGTCACAGTATAAATTTTGGTAGAGTCTAGTCATACTAGAAAAGAGGGATAGAGGAATCAATTTTAAGGCTTAAAATCTTGTACTTATAGAAAAAGAGAGAGAGAGCTGTGTATTAAGAAAGGCCCAACCACTTTCAATGAATTAACACTCTCAAGGATGTCGACTCAAGATCCTATCAACAAGGAACAAATTATATAAAAGAATTAAATGTCTATTTCCCTTATCCAAATGCTAGGTCTCTTATTAGAACCCTGTCATTATCTACATGATTGTTTGAAGAGGATCAAGTATTGAAATTGACTAAAATGTGTCACATTTGCATTAGGTGGCCATCTGAACCTGCTTATTAAAAATGTCACCATGATGATTTATGAGACATGTCTTTATGGTATATATTTTCTCCTATTTCAAACACAGGTCCACAATATGTGAAAACCAATATTAGACCATTATTTTTCACATAATTAGAATATTTTAAAAACTACAACTATTTGACTTTGCTTCACAAACACTAGTCCATATTCTAATTTTGTATCCAGTCTAAAAATATCTATTATACCTATATGGAGTTCTACTAGAAATGCTTGGTCTCTAAAATGTGGTCTTGGTTCACCTTGACTCACCTTCAAGCTGGCTCTTTTTCATTTTCTTTACTTGAATCCAAAATAACCTCTTTGACTTTCATCAAAATATCTCAAGCTCACTTTTGCTTATTTATTATCAATTGCCAACTCAGACCATCTACATCTTACCCAATTATATTTATGTTTATTATCTCCATAAATATGATAAATTATTGACTACTCCTCTCTTCATTAATTTGTATATGTAGGGATGCGCATGGACCATCTATCTTCTACAAACTAAACATGCTTGTGACACTTGTCATGTATGCATTTGCTCTTAGGATCCTTTAACCCTTTAACATCCACTCATCATTAGATTTAGATGCTCGATCAAACACCAACTATTGATATGATGGGACCCATTATTTAAAATTCTAAAGGCTAGTTCATCACCGTTAGATCTAGATGCTTAATCAAATTCTAATCGTTGATCTATTAGGAACCACTATTTAAAAGCCAGTAACTAGTTCATGATCTTAAAAATGACATCCTCACTCCTATCAAATTATGTTCATGTGACCATCATTGATGGTTGTGTGATAGTCAAATTTTAGCTCAAATTTATTTCCTTTTCTTTGTCTTAAAACTTGACATCTGTATGAACAGCTTGTTATTTTTGGCCAACTTTGTAGATTTATATCTTGAATCATGATAATCTTAAAGGCACAAAACTTTCCATAGATGTTCTTGTTACCAAAAGGGATGAACCCATTTGATCTGATGGTCCCAAGAGTCTTCTAACTACTCAAGTTGACTAGTCCATTTGATCCTGCATGATGTCTTAGTGACAGTCAAGCTTATTTGGCTAAGTGTGGAAAACTTAGTGAAATTTGATTGAGGAGATAACTTTTCACATGCACAAATTATACCACACTTTGGTGGATGATCTAAAACTTAGAATGTAGTAACTAGGGACCAATATAAATAAACCCATGTGACTACTTCCCCTAAAACCATCACATGTATGAGATTTGGCCTTGTCAAGATGCTCACTTGGCTCTATTTTGTTGAGAGGCCAAATTTGGGTCTTCATAGCTTTTGGCATGATTTAGGGTATGACTAAAACTTGGTACGTATGTTCTTGGGACTAAATTGAACAAACACATATCATCCACTCTCCCTGACTTGTCCATGCATGATAATAATGATGTTAGTAAAGTGCTTACTTAGAATTTCTACCACTTGACTTAAAATGTCTAGATGCACATAATGAAGAACTAAATGAATGCTATGTACTTCCATACTTATTCCATGCACTCTTGATATCCCATAGGGTCTTTGTAACACTTTGGAACCTTTCTTTAGAAATTGATAACTTACACTTTAAGTGAACTTAAATTTTTTCAAAAGATTTTCATTCTGCATGATCTCCATTTGATGTCAACTTTTCAAGCAGGATCTTACTCCTTCCACTGAATTCTTGGACTATGCAAATTTTTGGTTTGTAGATCAAAATTGGTCAACATCTTTGATGATTTAGTTAGGCAACATGTCTACTATGCTTGAGAACTCAAACCATAAACATGACTTTTTGACTCATTACATGATAATACATGGACCATTTATATGATTTTAGGATAGTCTTTTGATTTTCAAAGATAGAAGAATTCCAACAAATAGGGAAAGAAACAAACTAAAATAGGGAAACTAACCTAAAAATTAAAGGTAGCTAAACTAATGAGTAATTATGCAAATAGAAACACTTATTTGGGATAAAACATAAAGGAAAATAACTAATCTGTTATAAAAACACTTAGAAGAAAATCAAAACAACTAAGTATAGGGGACTTAGCTTTCCTTAATAGTAGTGCTTGAGATGTATCCCATTGACTGGGATAGGAATCTCTTAACCATTCATCCTTTTGATCTATAAATCATTGTGCGACTTACAATTGGAGACTATATATGGGTCACTCCATATATAATCAAATTTTGTGTGCTTTTCCTAGTTTTCTCTATCTTCATCCCATATTAGGACCAATTCCCCTTCTTGGAAAGCTCTCGAAGAAGTCCCTTTATCAAAAGATCTCTTTGGCAATCTTTGATAAGCCTCCATAGCCAACATGGCCTAATGTATTATCTCTTCTAGCTCCATGCTCTCAGCATATTTTATTTCCATTGGCTCATTCTCCAAAACTTCAAGTTGATTCATTAATTCAAAAGTAGGGAATTCAAGAGAAATAGGCATTCTTACTTCCTTATCATATACTAGCTTGTATGGAGAATTGAATATGGCCATTTTATATGTGATCATGTTAGCTAATAGAGATAAATTCAATTTGAGATGATATGATCTTTGATTATCTTCTACAGTCTTCCTAATGATCTTCAACAAATTCTTGTTGGTAGATTTAGCAAGGCCATTGCCTTGTGGATAATAGTTTGATGATGTATTGAGAAAAACACTATGTTGAAATATCCACTAACTGATCTTAGATCCTACAAAAGACATAACATTATCAAAAATTATAATTGAAGGGAACCCAAATCTAGTAAGCAAGCCTTTATAGAAGTCTAAAACGTTTATTTCATTGGCTTCCTATAATTCTACTACCTCTATCCATCTAGTAAAATAATCTCTAGCAATTAGAATCCACTTGTGTCCTAATATTGAAGGGGGATTAATGAGACTAATAAATCCCAATCCATATTGGATAAAGGGTTGATTCATTGAAATTGGTTGGAGAGATAAGGTTGCAAACTTCACCTTTCCAATAAACACGACACACTATCTACATTTCCTTATCCATGCATGACAATCACCAAATAAACTTGGCCAGTAATTATTGTCAATTAGACTCACACCCTTGTGAAGGTAGTTTCAGGCCTTCATAGTCTACTAAAACATGAAAACAATCCTAGGTTGTGGGTGGCCTAATCAGTGGATTGAATCTCTAGAATTTAAGGGCTAGCTCCCTTTGGTGTATCAATTAGGATCTCTACTCTACGCTAAAATTTTTTGGGAAAAAGGGAAGAAGAAAAAGGTAATCAATAAAATTGAAAGGAAATCCTATCTAATAATGGTGATACACCTATATTTTGGTTCATCCACTCAATTTGAGCTTTTAAAACACTGATTAAATGAGAAAAGACTGAATCTTCAACTCCAATTCACTCTTATGCATCAGTATTTCATGAAAAGGTTTTATCTAGTGATCAAATCTTGAGGGAAATGATGGAATAGGCTTGATTCAAGGCACCAACTAGCCACTTACATCCATTGTAAATTTAGCCAAAAGACATCAAAAACAAAACATGACTTCCATAATTTGACCAGCTAGTAACTCAGTAAGAATCAAGACATGACAAGGAATAAAATTCTATCACATATCCAAATCACAGACATAAATACACTATCCTAGCAGCCTAAAATCTTAAAATTGTCCTTTTATTTATCTGATAAAGTTTCAAAACTCAATCTTGATAGAGTTTGGTCTTATCAACGGAGAGATCATTCTAAATGGTTAAAAAGCCAATTTATGTAGTAAAAAGCATACAAAAGCCAAGAAATTAGCATTAAAAATAAGAGAGGAGATCAAATCCCACATCACACAAGTTCCACTTGAGCTATTAAAAGATAACCAAGCCTTCAAATAATATCCTTTTTTCCCTATGTCTTGCATGAAACAACTCTTTGGCATTGAAAAAGGATGGTGGGTCCATCTTGGAATTATATCCTTCATGCATAGAAAGGTATGAGAAATATTCAAAGAGAAACTCCACTTGATATGTTTGGAAATGGAGTGAAAACAAAATAAAGTCCTTCTTTCCATGTAAAATAAGGAAAGTACATGATAAGCCTTGTCTAGTCAACTCTAAGTAACTCTATCCTGCATGAGATGATGCTACACCAATCCTTAGGTAAAGAACTTTAGTTTGATCAAGTTGAAAGTGTTGAAATCCTTCAATTAAAAATATAAATTAGAATAGATGTTACACTTTGACAAAAAGTCAACTCAAGCTCAATACCAATAAACTAAAAATGGCCTCCACTTGTATGAAAAGGGGCTTTGAAAACCCAAGCATGCATGAAATTCCATGTTAAAATCAGATATGCAGTGTTTGAAAATCCATGTTCAATCCTTAAAGTTCCTTGGCAATCTTTATTTAGGCTCTTCATTTCTACATGTATTCCTTCAGGCTATTTCTTTGCAGCCTTTTGTTTTGGGCTATTTGTTTCTTGTTATTTCTTCTGAAGTTTTTATTTTTATCTATTTCTACAGACCTTTTTTTTTTGGGGATTTTATCTTTAGGATTTTCTCTTTGGACTTTTTTTTTGGGATTTTCTCCCAAAGGAATTGTTTCGGCACTTTGAGATGGACTTTTCTTCTGGACAATTTGTCTACAGATTATTTCCTTATGCACTTTCCCACAGATAATTTATCTAGAAGAAATCATGTCTTCAAACTTTTTACTTATCACTTTCTTGTGAACAATTTTCCCAAAGGAAATCATGTCTTCAAAATTTTTGCTTAGACCCTTCGAAACTTTGAAATTGGACTATTTTGCCTAGAAGTGCCTTTCATATTTTTTGCAAAGGATCTTTCAAATTTTGAAAAGTGCCACTCAGCCTTTTGAAGTGACCTTTCAAAAAAATTGAAATAAACCCCTTAGAAAAATTGAAATGGACCCTTTTAGAAAAATTGAAAAAGACCCTTCAAAATTCTTGAAAAGCACCTTTCCCTTTGAAAATACCCTTCAAAATTATTGAAATAGACCATCAGAAAAATTGAAATGGTCTTTCAGAACTTTTGAAATGGTCTTTGTCTTTTTGAAAATAACCCTTTGGCACTTTTGAAATGAACCCTTTAGAACTTTTGAAATGGTCTTTTAGAACTTTTGAAATTGTCTTTTGTCAAGAAAAGTGCTCTTCAAAAAAGAGTTTTTGAACAAAATGTCTGAAACAATCCCTTCAAAAAGATATCCTTCAGGAAAATTACTTCAGATGAAATGTCCAAAACAGTTCTTGACACTTAGACAAAAACCCCAAAAACAAAACCTCTAAAAGAATGAACACTTGGTGAAAAAGAGTCATGAAAGAAAATAAGCTTTTACTTCTAATTAATTAGGTTTTCCACTTCTTCTTGCCTCGATATTTGGGCTAACATGACCATAACTGACTAGCTACAAGGGAAAATTTGACCATTCCAAGGAAAGTTTTAGATAATAGGGATAGTATTTTGGCCTTGATAGGTTAAAATTACTAACAACAATACCCACCTCTCATGACCTTATGAGCTATAATCCTAGTTGAATAATGTCTTCCACCATATCCATCATGGAACTGCTCAAGTAATCTATGTGTTTGGCTTGGTTCTATGCATCTTAGTAGTATGTCATTGATATCCTTTTTAAACAATACATTATCAACAAGGAGAAAAGGAATTGACTACAATTTTAAATATCTCCTTTTTGAAGGAGTGAGATGAGAAGGATAAACACCATCCTATAGATATCTTACCATATCTTGCAACTACATGGATGTTGAAGCCTCATCACTCACAAGTTCTTCATCATTTAACATCATAACTTGTTCATTAGACTCCTACAAGTCTTGGGCTAGATGTTCACAAAATCCTTTGCCTCTAACCATATTTTTGACTTTGATCTCAATATCATATTCCATGACTTTGGTTATCCAACTTGCTCTCTTGTCATTTATATCTATGTTCATAAGGAAAATTTTGAGACTTGGATGTGTAACCATCAAATGGATCTTATTATTTGATAATAAGTATTGAAACTTTGTAAGAGACCTTATGACTAAAAGAACATGTTTATCAATAAAAGAGTACTTGGTTTCATATTCTTCTAAGCTTTGACTTAAAAAGGATATGAGATGCTATAAAGTCTCTTTATTCTATTACATGAGAATAATAATATTGTGTCAATGTTAGCATAGTTTTATAAGAATAAATATTTTCTAAAATTAGGGTTCAGAAGTGTAAGAGCATTGGATATAGCCTTCTTGATCTATTCAAAGCTACTCACTCCTTCTTTGGACCAACTAAAATTCTAACCCTTTTTTAACATGGCTATGAGTGGACTATCTAAAGTATAAAAATTTAAAATGTATATCCTTATGAAGTTTATCTTGCCTAAAAAGCATTTTAAAGCTTTCTTGTGCTTAGGCAATGAAATTTCAAGAATTGATTCTATCCTATTAGGATCTATGCTAGTACATTTTTTTGAAATGACATGTCCAAGAATCCTAGCTTCATGTAGAGAGAAAACACACTTTTTTGGATTCAGATACACTCCAAATTCCCTATACCTTTCAAGCATTTGTCTGAGTTGAATCATATGCTCATCTTTACTATTAGAAAATACTATTATGCCATCTAGATAAATAAGAATAAAATTGTTGAGGAGACCCTAAAATTCCATGTTCATATCCTTCTAAAAAGAGGCTTTAGCATTAGATAAATGAAAATGCATCTTTATGTATGCAAATATCCCCCACTTTGTGGTGAAGGTTATTTTTTACTGGTCTTCTTCTTTGACCAAAATCTAGTTATATCCACTATACCATCCAATAAAGAGAACCTTTCTGAACCTACAAATAGCTAAAAAATTTATTCCATTGATGGAAATGGATAGTGGCCTTTGAGAGATGCCTTGTTCAAGTCACAAAAGTTAAAACATATCCTTATTTCACCTATTTTTCTGTACTAGAACAAGGTTTTCCACTTAGGTTGAGGGCTTAATTGGAAATATTATAGCTAAATCAATGAGATTATATAGTTTAGCTCTCATCAAAGGTTCAAGCTTTGGATTAATTATCCTTTGCCTTTGTCTAACTGGCCTAGTCACATCTTCTAACTCAATGCTATGTTGATTTATACTTGGATCAAAACCGTTAAGGTTACTATATTTCCATGTAAAGACATCTACAAAACTTGAACATAACTTAATAAAAACTTATTTCTCTAAAGATGTGCAAACTTTGCCTATCTTTAAACTCTTTCTAGTTGTGATCTCTACAATTATATAGTGTTCTTCCTTAGTTGACAAAGTAAATTTATATTTTCTTAATTCATCATTTTTGTTGAATATGTTTTCAAGGGTGACTAGCCCTTTAGGCAACTTTTTTGTCTTCAATTGTACAATCTAGTCATCATACTCCTGTAAATACTTATCTTGGTTGTTTGATGAGAACCCAGCTTCCTCTTATAAGAATATCATAATATAAATATCATCTTCAAATACTTACCAATTTTCATGGTTTTCTGAGATATAAGGTCTCACAACTACCTTGATATATGATTGAATCTTTTCCCTTTTTATGTCATCTAGAATACTGAATTATGACCCAATAGTAGCCAACCTATCTATATGCTTGTTCTGATTTCTTGATATGGCCTAAATATTGAAAGCTTTAAAATATTCAATGAGGTCCCATAATTTATGCTTATAAGACCTAAGTAATGGTTTCTTGCATATATTAATTCCCCTTACTTGGTGAATTACTAGTTCACTATATCCAAATACGTGGTAAGGAATTGACCTTCATCTTTCTTGTCCATTGTAAATTATGCACTAGTGCTTCATATTTAGGAACATTATTGGAAAAACCAAACTAAAACTTGAAAGAAGATAAATAGCTTTTATTGTCTAGATAAATTAACATCATTTCATCTTTAGTGCCATGTTTTTCCCTAGATCCATCAAAATATATCTACCATAGTCCATCACTAGGTTGATCATCTTTCATCAATGTTAGAAATGGTGTATCATTTTCATGAAGACAATAGACACCAATTCCTTATTATTTAATTAAATTTTAGGGATCATGTCCATGAAAATCCAAGTCCCATTCATCAATCAAAATATCCAGGACTCTATATAGAGGTGATTCAAATTCTACCTCAATGCTTTACAGTACCTTGTCTGAGATAACAGAATAAGTGTTCACCATACTTAGCATATATGGTTCCAAATGAATTATTAAAATAAGTTCAAAATGTACTATTACTATATTACCATACATGGTATTGAACATTAAATAAGTCCAATCAGCTAACAAATATCCTCCAATCTTTGAAGTAAATTCTCTTGAAAGACACATGGCAAAATAGGGAGGCAAATCCACTACAACTATATCTTGCTAAATTAAAATATTGGGGAAAGCATGTGATGTCAATTTTAGGCCTTTGATTATGCCTACAATATTTTTTGGTGAGCCATCTAATTTTAATACACCTTGGTATTTGTCTCATATACAAGACAAAACTTGTCTACAATTTGTTTGGGCATGATAATGCTACTAGCTCCACTATCTACCATACAATTAAGGACTAAGAAGTCACCTACTATCAAAGAGAGATAAAAGGGAGGGTTTTTTTTTTTTTTACATTGGTTTTATCCACTGATGTCATAATATGTATCTATTGATTAGGTTGCTTGATTTGTTGGTCTAAATTGGCCAAAACAAGTCCTTATTTCTTAGCTAGTTCCTTAGATACCTTGAGATCTGAAAGCTCTTGAATAAGCATATCCTTTTACCCTAGAATGGCAATGTAATACCACATGTTAATAATAAAATTTTATTTCATCATTATATCTATAATGCTAAAATATGTCCCATTAACCTTTTGTTATAACTGAGAGTTCCCCAAATGCCCCTAATTATTTATCACATCTTGATATTCTTTAACTACTCTTATTTTAGCTCTAGTCAGAGATACCACTTGACCATTTATGTTTATAGTTTCAATCACTTGGTTGAATAAAATATGATCATCCAAGTGTCAATTAACATTGATAACATTAGGCTTCCCTGGAACTTGTTGAGCTTTTCCTTGGACTACCATATTAATATATTGATACTGACCACCTTGAAGAGATAATTTTTCTTGTGTCATTTATGGCATGGTAATCTCTTTTGATACCAAGACTTTATTTTTAATGTCATTTGGATTGGAAAGCTACCAACCTAGATCTTTCATCAAGTTATTTTGGGGAACAATAGCTTTTGAAATATAAGGTACATTATGATCAAAGAATGCATATGGCTTAGTTTGGGTTATGGCTCCTTGATTTTGATAAGGTTGCCTAATTTTTTTGAAACCTTTATAAGGGGGTCTTTAGTTATTAAAATAATGATAAGTACCCTAGTTTTTTTATTGATAAGGTCTACCTTGGTACTACTATCTCTTAAGTGAAACAATCTCATTTTTAAAATCTTATAACATGCTTTTCAGATCACCAATCTCACTAGATTGATTAGGAGGGGTTACAACTTAGACTTTTGAAAATGGAATAAGATCTATAAATAGAATCTAGGGAACTTGAGGAGGAGGAACATGTTAGAATTCTATAAAATAGGGCATTAGAGGCCTTGGAGCAATTTTACCAACTTGAATCAAGCTATTTTCTACTCTAATAATAATTTCATAGGCATTTTGTAATTTATTACCACCCATGGACCGTATCATGACACTTATATAAAAATTAAGGGCCTTAAGGTAATACAAAAATAAATACTCTGAGGATGGTCTAACCAATACAAGGATCTTAATCCATGTCTTTTTTAATTTGAGATTAAAATTAGACATGAATTCATGGAGGTACCTTTTTATGGTAGTCAATTGTTCAACCAAATATAGATGATCCAAATTTTATTCAAATTACTTAACTAAGGTTGCACCTAACTCATTTAAGTTAGAAATAGAGCTCAAAGGAATATTCCTATACCATTACAATGCTTTTCCCTTTAAAGAGGATCAAGCAATCTGATAGTCATATTAGCTTGAGTAACATTATGAATAGAACATAGATTGGCAACATCTTGGATATGCTCAATAACAGTAGTTTTATCCCATTCTCTAGATAATAAATGGATACTTCTTAGGATAAAAATATAAATGTCATCATATTGGGCTAAGTTTAGGGGACTACCCCTATTGAATAGGATAAAAACTTGATTCTTGATAACCATTTGGGCAAAAGGGATTTGGCTTATGGGGATAATAGATTGGACTAAAATAATAGAATGACCAGAGGATGAATGATGCTTTGGAAGATAATTTATTATACTATTGAATCTTGATATTTTATAATAATTATAAGGCAATTCAATATGTTTAAAATGAGTACCTATTTGAAATATTGTCATCGATGTCAAAGGTCTAGCATTATTGGTGATAAAGGCCCCATTACATTTAATGGTGTTTTTAATATTCATATATTGGATAATGTGTGTTAATATTTATTTAATATTAATGAATATATTTTTGGTTGCATATAAGTCAAAAGAGGGCCCATGGAAAATTCAAAGAGTCACGGGGTCAAAGATGAAAGAGGAATGGGATGCATTTTCTCATGAAGAGTCATCTTGAGGAATTCCAAGAGTCACCATGTGAAGACAAAAGTGGTATGGCACATTTTTCCATGAAGGGACACTTTGAGGAATATGAAAGTCACCAAGATAAAGACAAAAGAGGAAAGGATGGTTTTGCTTATGAAGCGTCACCATATGAATTTTTAAATGCAAGGATATGAAGGGTCATGCAAGTTTGGCACCATTTTCCATGAGGATTGAAGGGTCACAAAGGGTGAAATCCAAATTTCATTTGAAAAGCTATAAATAAAGGATTGAGAAGCCATTTGTAATATGAAAGAGAGTGCATGGTTTGTATTTGTTTTCAAAGAGAGAAAAGAAGGAGATATTGTAGAGTTCTATCATTTGTTGAGTAAGCAACATTGAGAGATAGTTATGTTTTATACACAATATGGGTTGGTGCTCACAAATATTTTCAAGTATTTGGTGCTCCTATGGGTTGGTGCTCAAAAATATTTGTTGTGTTGGTGTTCATCAAAGGGGTTGGTGCTCCTACAAGTTGGTGCTTGTGAACTTTGTATTTTGAGTTGGTGCTCATTCATATACTTGAGACTATTCTCCATGGTTTTTTCCACTTTGGGTTTCCACATAAAAATTTATCTCTCTCTCTCTCTCTCTCTCTCTCTCTCTCTCTCTCTCTCTCTCTCTCTCTCTCTCTCTCTCTCTCTCTCTCTCTCTCTCTCGTGGCACAAATTATCATTTTAGTTTTATTGTATATATTGAGTGTGTGATTAAGTGGTTAAAGAAAAGAAATCAGATTAAGTAAAAAATATATATAATATATTGATTCAACCCCCCTCTCTTAGTATATTTCATGCTTAACAATTGGTATCAGAGCAGGTTCCTCTTGAAAAAAATTTACAACATAAAGGTAGCTCAATAAATCTTGATGGCTAGATTACATGAAGTATTTTATACAAATAAGGAACCTTTGTTTGATGATATGAATTATGTTATTTAGAGCATAATGATGAACACTTATTTAATGGCCCTTGGATTCAACATATGGCAAGTCGTGGTGGAAGTATATGAAGAGCCATAGACACTTGTAACTACTCTGGTAGAAAAGAAGGTAAGTGAAAATAATTTTAAAGCTTTAAATGTTATTTTATGTAGTTTATGTGAATCAAATTTTGTTAAAGTTATGTAATATAAATATGCTCATGAAACTTGGGTAAAACTTGAGAATATTTATAAAGGTGATGGAAAGGTTCAGTAAGCTAAGCTTCAGACTTTTAGAAGATAGTTTGAAAGTTTGAAGATGGAAGAAGAAGAAAATATAGCAAGTTATCTTTTATAGGTTAATCAAATAGTTAATCAGATTCAAGGTCTTGGAGAAAATTTATAACAATAAATTGTGGTTCAAACAATTTTGAGATCTCTACCATTGAGATATGATGCAAAAGTTTCAGCAATTGAAGAGATGAAGAATTTAGCCAAGCTAAAGATAGATGAGCTTTATGGAATTCTTAAGGCATATGAGATGCAGACTGAACAAGATAAACCCAAAGAGATAAGTTGATTTCAAGATATCAAAGAAAGAGAAGGCTAAGATTCAAGAATCAAGTGATAGTTCTAACGATGATGAAGATGATAATAGATCTGTTTTCATTCGCAAGCCAAAAAAGGGCACATATAAATATCAAAGAAAATTACCTTTAAATGTTTTAATTATGGAAAGATTGGACATTTTGTAACTAAATTCCTAAATAATGGTAATTATGACAATGAAGAAGTAAAGTCTACATACAAGAATAATTTCAAAGGTAAATTCAATAAGGGAATCAAGAAGAAGAGTTTGTATTCTAAAGATCCTAACTCAACTAAAGATATTGGAGTCAGTGATTCAGAAGAAGAAGAGATTCTATTCGTGGCCACAAATGAAGATGCCTCCACAAGCAAAATTATAGATGATCAAGAAGAAGAATAGGATGAAGTTGAAATGAATCTAGAAGGAGAAATCATTTGTGCCTTAGAAGAGTTAAAAGCTCTTGAAAAGAAGAATTGAAGATTAAAGCTCCAGATTGAGAAAAATGAAAATAAGTCAAAAGAAATAATTAAAGATCTACAAGCACACCTTTAAGAATCCAAGAAGAATGAAGAAGAACTAACATCACAATTTAAAATATTAAGTAAAGAATGTGAATGGCATATTATTAAAATTACTTATTTAAAAGCAGATCTTGAAAAAATAAATAAAGTAATCAATGATAGAATAGCCAATGATTCAAAATTTGAGAATAACACTAATATGTTGAATAAGATATTAGAAAATCAAATATCAATGTCAGTTAAGACAAGTAATGGATTTTAAAAAGATAAATAAGAGGTCACTAATTCATAGACAAAGAAAATGGAAAGAGCTATGCTAAAGCTCTTATGAAAGAAGAAATAAAAAGGGAAGAAGTTAAGAATACAGAGGACATCTCAAACAAAGAAGGCTAGAGGGAATAAAGCTACAAAAGGAAATTAGATCAAAGATACATAAAAAGGTCTTATTTTAATAGTTATTATTTTTATTGTAATGGATATGGTCATAAGAAAATAGAATGTCAAAAAAGGGCTAACAATTTTAGAAATAAGGAGAAGGAAATTCATATAGAGTCAAGCAAAAGCCACAAATATTTTGCTCCTCTATTAGGCTTTAATGAAGAGGCCATAATATGTTACAAGTGTAAAAAATATGGACACATAGCTCATTACTATAGAAGTATGTTCAAGTTAGTAAAGAAGGATTAGAGTTTTAAGGCTTCATTCATCAATAAAAAGGTTTAGACATGTTCATGGTAAAAGAAACAATGTGAAAAATCTATGTTGGTACAGATAGCTTTGCATGCAAGAAATGAAGAAAATCCATGGTTCATTGATATTGGATGTTCAAGGCACATGATAAGAGATAAGAGAAAGTTCATAACCTTAAAGAAGATCAATGGTGGCATAGTGAAATTACTGGAAAAGGTAAACTAAGTTTAGATAATGGTAGAACTAAAAATAAAAATGTTTTTTTATGTAGAAGATCTTAAGCATAATATTTTGAGTGTAAGTCAAATGTGTCATCAAGGGAACACACTAATTTTTTATGTATAAGGTTGTGAAATTATAAGAAAAGATTCAGATATATTGGTTGTAAATGCTCAGAGAATAGGCAATAATTTGTATATGCTATCAGACATTAAAGGTCAAAGATATTGTTTGAGTCAGATTAAATAAATTTGGATATGGCATAAGAGAATGGGGCATATAAATTTTGACAATCTTGTCAACATCAATAAGATTCAAGCAGTCAGAAATCTTCCAAAGATTACAAAGCCATCCAACACACTTTGTGAACCTTGTCGGCATGGGAAGCAGGCTAGAAAGTGATTTAAATCAAAAGAGTACTCAACCACTCAGATGCCAGAGCTTGTTCACACTAATCTATGTGGATCTATGAGAACTCAAAGTACTCAAGGTGAAAACTATTTCATGTTGTTTATTGATGATTTTTCATGTATGACTTGGGTAATATTTTTAAAGAAAAAATTAGAAGCTTTCAAGTATTTCAAAGCATTTAAAGCATTAGTTAAAAATGAAACTAGTTTGAAGATTAAGTGTCTAAGATCAAATCAAGGAGGAGAATTCATGTCAGATCAATTTATTGAGTTTTGTGAAGACCATGGAATAAAGATACATTATTCAGCAGCCAGAACTCCACAGCAAAATGGAGTAGTTGAATGGAAAATAGAACAGTTCAGGAGATGGAAAGGATAATTCTAAATGAATCTAAGATAACAGATAAATATTAGAGAGAGATAATTACTATAGTAGTTAATATTCAAAATAGATCATTATTGAGATTCAATAGTGACAATATTCCTTATGATCTATGGAAAGACAAACTAGTAATAGTTGATTATTTTAGAGTTTTCAGTAGTAGATGCTTCATAAAGAGAACTGATGAAAAAATTAGTAAGTTTGAATCTAGAGTAGATGAAGGTATATTTATTGGTTATTATTGAAAAATAAAATATTATAAATGTTATAACAAAATAACTAAGAAAATTATTGAAAGTTCAGGTGTTAGGATATATGAAGATGGAACACAAAGAAACAGTGATCTAGTGGGCATTCTTGAAATCATTGAAGAGGAAAATTTTAAAGAATCAGATGAAGATGAGAAGAAGGAAAAAAAGGACACCAAAACTCCATCCATATATGTTCAGATAAATCATAATGAAGTGACCTCATCAGGGATATAAATAAAGAAATTCACACCAGAAGAATGATGGTAAGTGAATCTGAGCAAGTTAATTTCTCTTTGTTATCCAAAATTCAGCCTAGAACTTTTTTAGAAGCTAGACATGATAAGCATTGGGTTAAGGCTATGGATGAAGAATTAAATTAGATATAAAATAATGATACTTAAGAATTAGTGCCTAGACCAAAAGATCACAATGTGATATGAACAAAATGGTTTTATATAAATAAGTTGAATGAGAATGGAGAAGTGACCAGAAATAAAGCAAGATTAGTATGTATAAGATATGCTCAGATTGAGGGAATATATTTTGAATAAATGTTTTCACTAGTGGCAAGGTTAGAGGCTATTAGAATATTTATTACATATGCAGTGTTTAAAAATTTCAAAGTGTTTTAGGTGGATGTCAAATCTACCTTCATGAATGGAAATCTAGAAGAAGAGGTATACATTGAACAACTTGAGGGATTTATTATCTCAAATATTATTAGCCATGTATGCAGATTTAAGAAATCATTATATGGATTGAAATAAGCTCCTATATCTTGGTATGCAAGACATGATAAGTACATGCAGGATCAAGGTTTCAAGAAAGGATTTGTTGATAGTAATCTCTACATCAAAAAAGAAGGTGAGCATCAATGGATTGTTGTGTTATATGTTCATGATATAATTTTTGGAGGAAATATAGAAAAGATGACAAAATAATTTTTGATACTATGCAAAAAGAATTTGAGATGTCTATGCTAGGATAATTGTTATTTTTCTTAGGATTGCAAATATTTAAGTCAGATAAAGGAATTTTCATATCTCAAAGTAAATATGCCAAGGAAATGTTGAAGAAATTTGGTTTTGAAGATTGTGCACCAATTGGCACATCAATTGTATAGGAAATAAGGTGAGCAAGGATAAAGATTCACCTATTATAGATCAATCTTTGTATATATCTATGATTGGTAGTCTTTTATATTTGACAGCATCGAGGCCAAACATCATGTATGTAGTAGGTATGGTTACAAGATATCATTCATCTCCAAAATATAGTCATATTCAGTTGGTGAAGACAATATTTAGATTTGAAAGGGACATTAGATTATGGATTATGGTATCCCATAGGTAGAGATTTCACTTTGGTTGCTTATACAGATTTAGGTTGTGTAGGGTGCTTGGATGATAGAAAAAGTACAAGTGGAGGACCTTTCTTTCTTGGTGATAGCTTAGTATCATGGCTAAGCAAAAATCAAAATTTAGTAACACTTTCTATAGGTGAAGCAAAATATATTGTAGTGGTTTTGTGTTGTACTCAAGTGATTTGGATGAAGCAAAATTTTGAAGATATCAAGGTAAAGTATGATGAACCTATTTCTATTTTTTTTATAACACAAGTGCTATTAATATTTCAAAAAATTCATTGATGAATATAAGAACAAAATATATTCTCATTAGATATCACTTCTTGAGAGAGCAGGTTGCAGATCAACAGGTTAAGATGGAGTATATCAGTACTACAGAGTAGATTGTAGATATTTTCACAAATGTACTACGAAAAGACACATTTGAGTATCTATGAGATAAGTTGGGAGTAATTTATTTTAATTCCTACCATTGAGGTTCAAAATTAGTTGAGGGGGAGCTAATTATTAGCTCCAAGTAAGCCTTTTGCCATTGATGTCAAAGGAGGAGATTAATAGGTACAGGTATAGAAATAGGTATAAGAAATAAATACAAGTTTCTCTAGTAAGGGGGAGTTACTATATGTTTTTTACAGGTCAATATGTATAGGTTTTAGGATGTGGAAGTTTTAGTTTGAGGTTGCCTTAAATGACAAAGGAGGAGATTGTTAGAAATATTGTCATTGATGTCAAAGGTCTAGCATTATTGGTGATAAAGGCCCTATTGCATTTAATCGTGTTTTTAATATTCATATCTTGGATAATGTATGTTAATATTTATTTAATATTAATGAATATATTTTTGGTTGCATATAAGTCAAAAGAAGGACCATGGAGAAGTCAAAGAGTCATGGGGTAAAAGATGAAAGAGGAATGGGATGCATTTTCTCATGCAGATTCATCTTGAGGAATTTCAAGAGTCACCATGTGAAGACAAAAGAGGTATGGTGCATTTTTCCATGAAGGGACACTTTGAGGAATATGAAAAGTAACCAAGAGAAAGACAAAAGAGGAAAGGACGCTTTTACTTATGAAGGGTCACCATATGACTTTACAAATGCAAGGATACTAAGGTTCATACAAGTTTGGTGTCATTTTACATGAGGATTGAAGGGTCACAAAGGGTGAATGCCAAATATCATTTGGAAATATATAAATAAAGGCTTGAGAATCCATTTGTAATATGAAAGAGAGTGCATGATTTGTATTTTTTTTTAAAAGAGAAAATCAAGAGATATTGTAGAGTTCTATCATTTATTGAGTCAGTAATATTGAGAGATAGTTGTGTTTTATACACAAGATGGGTTGGTACTCCTGTGGGTTGGTTCTCACAAATATTTTTTGTGTTGGTGTTCAAAAAAGGGGTTGGTGCTCCTATAAGTTGGTGCTTGTGAACTTTGTATTTTGAGTTGGTGCTCATTCATATACTTGAGATTGTTCTCTATGGTTTTTCCCATTTGGGGTTTCCATGTAAAAATATTCTCTCTCTCTCTCTCTCTCTCTCTCTCTCTCTCTCTCTCTCTCTCTCTCTCTCTCTCTCTCTCTCTCTCTCTCTCTCTCTCTCTCTCTCTCTCGCGTGGTGAAAATTATTGTTTCAATTTTATTGAATATATTGAATGTGTGATTAAGTGGTTAAATAAAAGAAATCAAATTAAGTAAAAAGATATATAATATATTGATTCACCCACCCCCCTCTTAGTATATTTCATGCTTAACAATACCTTTACTTGATCATCATGTTGTAACCTTTGACATGAAATCACTATTTAAAAGATGTTATGAGATATAAAAATTGAAGGATATTCAAATTTTGATGATGGTAGATCTCTCCTACTACTATAATTTCTTCTTCTCAATCTTCAAACTTTAATTATACCAAAGAAACTTGGTCCCACTAGGCATGCCAAAATTGTTGGTGTTCTAGATTTACACCCTAGCTGAGGAGGGGATTGTTCACATCCTCTTCTCAAATATAGTCTAACATAGAACTAATCTTAGGCTATGGGTATCCTAATAATGGATCAAAACTTTAGAGAAGGCTAGATTTCTTATGGATCTATCACCTACACTAAACCTAAACTAGCATTTGCTTGGAAAAAGGAGAGGGATTTGACAAAACTTAAAATACATGTAAAAAGAGGTGATGAAATAATCATTAGATCACTAAAACTCACACAAAACACACTATGAGACACTTTCAAGACCAAATAACATCAATCTCATGTAAATATTTTAGAATAAGGCATTAATCATTTATCAAATTAGCAAGAGAGGGAAAAATTCCACTTTCAAGATAGACAATAAACTATAAACTACACTTATAATGACCTATAAGAAATACTAAGCACTTCCTGAATGTGAGAAAAACTTAGACATAAGTAAGAAACATACATTCACTTAAACATAATGCATGAATTCATTAACACACTTCAATTTAGCTTAGAAAAAAGGATGGAATTCAATATTAATTTCATCAAATAGGTGTCAAAATACAAATTTTGGTAGAGTCTGGTCATAACAAAAAAGAGGGATAGAGGGATCAATTTTAATGCTTAACATATTATTCTTATAGAAATAAAGAGAGAGAGATGTGAATTGGAAAAGGACCAACCATTTTTTATGGATTAGCACTCTCAAGGATCCTGACTCAGGATCTTATCAATAAGGAGAAAATTCTATAAAAGAATTAAATGTCTATTACCCTTATCCAACTGCTAGGTCTCTTCTCTAAACCATGTCATTATCTACTTGATCTGATAAGGAGGATCAAGTCTTGGAATTGATTGAAATGTGCCACATCTGCATTAGGTGGCCATTTGAACCTTTTTATCAAAAATGTCACCATGATGATAATTGAGATATGTCTTTATGGTATGTATTTTCTCCTATATCAAACACAGGTCCACTATAGGTGAAAACCAATATTAGACCATTGGTTTTTAAATAGTAAGAATATTTATGAAAACCTAAAAATATTTGACTTTTCTTCACAAACACTAGTCCATATTCTAATTTTTTATATGTTCTAAAAAGATCTATTATACTTATATGGAGCTCTACTAGCAATGTTTGGTCTCTGAAATGTGGTCCTAGTTCACCTTGCTTTACTTTCAAGCTCAGATCCTTTTCATTCACTTTTCTTGGGTCCAAAATAACCTCTTTGACTTTCATCAAAAAGGTTTTGAGCTTGCTTTTACATATTTGTATTTGATTACCAACTCAGATCATCTACATCTTACCCAACTATCTTTATGTTTATTGGATCCATAGATACATTGACTTATTGACTTTGCATCACTCCATTAATCTATTTATATATGGATGCCCATGAATCATTGATCTTCTACCAACTGAACATGTTTTTGCAACTTATCA
This sequence comes from Torreya grandis, assembly GCA_037957365.1. Taxonomy (NCBI): domain Eukaryota; kingdom Viridiplantae; phylum Streptophyta; class Pinopsida; order Cupressales; family Taxaceae; genus Torreya; species Torreya grandis. Next base: position 1,997,441 of record JARHVA010001597.1, on the reverse strand, counting down.
TGTCTTTATTTTCTCTCAATATCTTTTGACCCTTTGACCTTTGCTCATAGTTAGATCTAGATGCTTGATCAAATGCTAATTTTTTATCTACTAGGACCCACTATTTAAAATCTAATGGCTAGTTCACCAATGTTATATCTAGATTCTTGATCAAATGCTAACTATTGATCTACTAAGACCTAGTGTTTAAAATCCAATGACTATTCATGATCTAAAAAATGATGTCCCTGCTCCCATAAAATGACATTCACATGACCATCGTTGACAATAATGTGACCATAAAATTTAATCTCAAATGGATTTATTTTTATTTTTATTAAAAATTTATGTCTATGTGAATGTCTTATACTCTTTGGCCAACTTTACATATTTATATCTTGAAGCGTGAGAATCACGAAGGCACCAAATTTTCAAAATATGTTTTTATTACCAAAAGGGATAACCACATTTGATCTATTAGTCTTAAGATCCTTATAACTTATCAAATTTATTGGTTCATTTTATCTTACATGATGTCCCAATGATGATTGAGCTCATTTGGCTAAGTATGGAAAAATTAGTAAAATCTAACTGAGGAGCCAAATTTTCACATGCACAACTTTTATCATGCTTTGATGGATGATCTAAAACTTAGCATGTAGAAACTAGGAATCAAGATAAAAAAACCCATGTAACCACTTTACCATTCAACTACCACATGTGTGAGATATGGCCTCATCAATATACTCACTTGAATTTATTTTAACTTCCTTGAAAATGGTGAAGTGTGGAAAAATAGTAGAATTTGGCTGAGAGGCCAACTTGAGGTCTTCATATATTTTCACACACTTTGGCAAATGACCTAAAACTTGTGACATAGGTTCTTTGTATGAACTAGGAATTTAACTAATAATAGGAGATTAGTATTGTGTTAGTGATAAAATGAATAAAGAAAATTGACAAACAACACACTACACTAACACCTTTATGCCTAGTTACTAGGGTGAGCTTAATAACAAAAAAAAATGACAAACATAAATAAAAAATAAGGAAAAACAAGAATACTTCACCTTCCTTAGATGCTCCAAATTATTTTGTAGTAGCGGCTTGTTTAGCTTGTGCTAATGAAGTCTTAATCAAAGGAAGCTTGGCTATCTCCTCTTCTCCTTGGCACCTTGTGGCTTTGGCTTCACTTGGCTCATTATTTTGGCATCATAACTTTGGCATGTGAGAGCTCTTGGAATCAATTTGAAATGGTAACTTTTCAAAAATTAATCTTTTGAAGATATTTGAGCATAATAACTTTGCACCAAAAATATCTTTAAAATGACGTTCATAGCCTCCTTATTTATATATTTTTGCAAATGGCTAGAATTAACCTGAACCATCCATCTCAAGATTGAGATGTGTGGCTAAGGATTAATCTAATGATGTAATTAAAATCCATAAATAATCTCATCAATATTTGGGATAAATAAGTAATTAAGAGGTATGGAGGGCATTGATGAGGCATGGGAGGCATGAATCTTGATATTTGTGGCATTTATGGCCTAGGGATGTCTTTCCAAGAAATGAGGTCACCTAATGATGTAGATATTCAATATTCATTTTAGAAAATAAGTATTAAACAATTTTACATGGAATTATTAATTAGGCTCTATTTGGTTTAATTATCTCTTAAGCATGATTAAGTACTTTCTGTATAAATTACTTAGATTGATCATAATGCCTTGTTATTGATCTAAAATTTGACTAAATTAGAATTAGAATGTGATGTTAGATGTGTTGGATTCATTATCCAATTTAGGATGTTTCCAACACCAAATAAGAAAGTCACATGTCTTGTGTAATAAATTTGATAAGAAAGATCAATCTAGAGTACTCATGTGCAAAATTGGCATTTTAACTCAGAATGATCTGATCGAAATTAGCTATCCCATAAATTGCATTACCCTATTTAGTGATAGCTTGGCCAAAATTGGTACTTTAATAATTTATATTCCAATATTTTAATATATACTAGTGTTTTTAGGCCAAATTATGTACTTCGATGGAAATTAGTCAAAATCTTGATTGGAGGTTATTGGTGGCCAGATTTAGGTGTCTATAGTTTACCCCTATTTGGTAAGATGTTGAAAACTATAGGCAAAGCAATGTATTCTCAAATAATGAGAGATTGATTATATGCAAAAAATAAGATGATGATTGAATAATAAGCTCCAAATGGTGTTTTGTAAGCCTATGATGATGCCCCCTTGAGGGAGTGGCCATCACATTTGTTGATGGATGGTCCCTCAAAAAGAAAAAAGAAGAAAGGTGAAATTAACCCATGGTTGAGATTAATCCAAATGAGAAAATGATTTCATGCATTGATGTAAAAAGGATACTAATTTTATCAAAGGTGGTTATAATCAAAATTAAAATTCAAAATAATGATTTGCCCATATGTGGTTAAAATCCTTAAGAGGACTTAGATTGGCTAAAGATGATTGTGCCCCAGTTAGGGTTGATTAGCAAGCATAACTCAAGGATATAAAATGTAATATATATTAAATATGAGTGGGTATGATGTGATGAAATAGATGAATAGAAGAATAAGATTGATTAGTGTGAATGATCTAGTTTTACCTACCAATGAGGAGATGCTCATCTTGATTAGTAATGATATAACTATAATGGTCAATGGGTTGATTTGATCAAGGGTAGGATGGAAGGATTTTCCAAGGTGCCAAGGAGAAAATTATGTGGCTCCATTTATTTTAGACCTTTATGAAGCTAATTTTTATTGTAGCATGTGATGGTAGGCTTCATGATAGGACACCATAAAGACTATCCCAGAATATACATAAGGACTGACTCCCGATCCAATAAACACTTGAAAATAATACACCAATGATGAAAACCATGATGATAATATTGAAGTATGAATATGTATAGAATCAAGAATAATGTGCTTAAAGAATCACCCACAAATGCATATAGACTGAGTCAAGGAAATAATATTGAAAGCAAACAAACAAGCAAGTGAATAAATTTTAAAAAAATAAAAATAAACAACCTAAAATAAACAAACAAACATAAATATTGAAAACAAAAGGAAAAGAAAGCATCCTAACAATGACAATGCCCCAATAAGGCAGATCAAGGATAACTGACTAGGCTTAAATAGGATAAATATTTTTAGAATTTTAAATATTATGAATGTTTTTGGCATTTTGAGTTATCTTAAACCATTAGAGAATGACAAGATATATGATCATAAAATGATGAAATCATTTAGCTTAGGTGGCTCTCAAAATAACAAGAGCATATGGAAAGGGAGATTGAGGTGACCTCAACATGAATTGAGCATGAATCACATAGTTCTAAAATGACCTCAATTTATAGTAATTCCATCCACACAAAAGACAAGGAAAAACCAACTAGGTCCTAATAAGTTCTCACATCTGGAAAATGGCCAATCAAATGAAAATAGTAATGGCAAAGTGATGCAGTAATGCATGATAAACAAGTGTTTCCTCTAGTTTACCCATAGGTGGTTATAACTACGATACAACATCATAGGTCAATGATAATAAATTGCCTATAGGTGGTTATAATTAGTAGCAAGACTGGTGAAACATTGATTTTCCCATAAGTGGTTATAATCAGGCTCACATAAACAAGCTTGATATAGGATTGAAAATGAAAGATATCTTGTCAAATCAACTTTCACACTAATTTCATAGACTATAATTTAGACATGGACTTGATTGAATGGTTAAACTTGATTGGAATCCTCTCATAAAAAATATGAGAAGAACCAAAGGAACCAAGATCAAAACAAGATTGGGTAGGATGACTAACAACAGGCTTTGGTCTCGATAAAAGTGGAATGATAGGATGGTATGGTATTTCTTAGAATTATGATGGTTTGATAATTGGGTTAAAATGATAAGAGGGTTACCCCCAAGTGATGGGGTAAATGGTAGGAATATGCAAGAATGGCAAAAGGATATGTAACAATGGTAATGGTATGGCAATGTGAAATGCTATGGTACATGTTTTTGGCTTGGGTGTGGTAAATGACATATGATTTTGTTTTTCCTGTTGATATGGAGATTCACATCCTAATCAATAGATGCTACAAATAGAATACTCAATCATGTTAACTTCTATCCCACACCTCATTTGAATAACTTCTTCATCAAGAATTTCATGCAAAATGTGATTATGAGAATGTTGTTGTGATCTTCATTGGTCACTGATTTTGATTCCTTAAAATGTCAAGACAAGGTATCATTGTAGCCTCTACAAAGGAAAGTATGACCATGGATGGTAAATAAGTAAAAATAATGGATGGTAGGTTTGATTTTGAAATGGAATAGAATATGATAATAGAACGTACAATGGTGAGGAAGAAAATGAAGATCAGGACTTTTAGTCACACGTAATGTTGTTGATGTTAGATTCAACATAACTTTGGTTGTGGTAGGGCCAATGACTTATTCTCTCAATAGGACCACCATATTTTCTTGTTGTTTGATCTTGAGAGTAGTTACCATCTGACTAGGCTATAGATTAAATGCTATTTTGATTTGATCTTTGATTTTGTCTTCATCAAGTAGTGAAGAAATTTTGTGCTTAGCTATTGGTTCCTCAATGAGGTTTCACTAATGAATTTGTCTTGATTGTCCCTTAGCACCTCTGAGAAGGTTTCACTAATGAACATTGGCTTTTGACTTTGATTTTCTTCTAGTGCTTTTGAAATAGTTTCACTAGAAGATGTTGAGTTGGAACATTGATTGTATCCTAGTGCCTCTAAAAAGGTTTCACTAGGAGAGTGTTATTCTACTACATGAATGTGTTCTTAACCTCCTTATTCTTCTTCAACAGCTATGTCACCATGGATGTATTTCAATAAAGTTTGATTCTATCGATCCTAATTGACACTTGTGGGAGATGGAATGTTAATGATATGGCTATTTTGGTTGATGGTAATGGAATGGGGAGAGGTTGCACAATCCTCGTTGAAGATACTAGGAATAACTTATGTTGTAGCTAAAGTACTCATCCTCAAAAATTGTAGAAGGATCAAAAATTTATTCAAATTCATCTAAAAGGTATGTGTAACCAATGTTGTAATAGCCACAAACATATTCTTCTTTTGAATCTAATTTTAACTTAAGGGAATCTAAATCTGATGTTAAGACTGATGTTGATTCAGATTCTAAAGCTAAATCTGATGTTAGTTCAAGAGTAAAACCTCATTCTAACTCTAATTTTTCATCTGATGGGTACTCTATTATAATGATGTCTTATTGAATATTTGGTTTTGGACAAGTAACAGCCTATGATGGGATAATGGGCTTCACAAATATTAGTTTGTTAGAGTGGGACTCCTCTAGGATGGGAAAAAGGTCAAAAGACAACTCCTCAAAGACTAGCTTATCAATAGGAGCCTCTTGAAAAATAGGCACATGATTGAGGTAATGATTTTCCCATAGGTGGTTATAATCATTAAGAAGTGACTTAGGAAAGACTAGCTTATCAGTATGAGACTCCTCGATAACTAGTATAAGATTAATAGGTGATTCATCACAATTTGACTTATCATAAATGGTTGGTTTGATAAAATCATCTTAGATTGGTTGGTTGTTTAGGCTTTGGTTTCTAATGATTTGAAAAATACTAGTTTTGAACATAGCTTAGTCCTTGAAGGATTAGATTAGTTGAGGTTTGGATGGGATTGGTTCTAGATGAGGAATGCCTTGTGGTTGGATAAAGGTAGGGCATTGGGGAGCATGATTGCTCACATGAGCCAAAGAATGAAGTCCTAAAATGATAATGATAGGGTGTTTTGGGGCTTTATTTCTCACACAAGCCAAAGTATTAGGTCTTAGGATGATAAAAGGGCATTGTGGAACTTGGTTCCTTGCACAAGCCAAAGGATGAGGTCCTAGTATAGAAATGGTTTTGCATTATGGAACCTAATTGCTTGCATAAACTAAAGGATGAGGTATTATAATGGGAATGGTGAGACATTTTGGTCTTGGAATCAAAATGATATAATGTGGTGTAGCCTGATTACTCGCATAAGCCAAAACATCCAAGTCTTCTCTATAAACTATATCATCCCAGTTGTGAGTTGGCTCATAAGCTAATTCTTGACTATGATCCACATACTAATTATTGTAAAGAGGGTATGGATCTATATCCCAAAAAACATTATCTGTAGTTGGGTCTTTAAATTCCTCCTCATAAGCCTCTTCATGCCAATCAAGGTCTTCATTTGGATTTTGTGGATTTTGACTATGTTCCCCATATGGAGTATTGTAGGGAGAATAATAAAACTCCTTAGAAAATCTTTCTCAATAGGGATTCCTAGTGGGATTTTGTGTGGCCATTATATCATAAGTTGGATTGTACATGACTCCACCATAAGTGTATCTAGACATATCCACGTAAATGATGAAAGCTCCAAAATAAAATGCTTAGAGTTCTACAAACTCTATAAAATAGTCCAAAGGACAAATGGTTCAATCTTAGTCTAACTTGGTCGAAAGTGGGGTTGTATCTTCAACATGGTTTGAAAATGGAGTTGTATCTCCAAATTTTTTTGTGAAAAGACTTGGCATAAAATAGTCTAACATTAAATGTCTAATATCAAATGCCATATGCACAAAAGGTCAAGCATTTGAATAAAAACTGGCATGTCAAAGGTCTAAGTCAAAGTATAACAAACAAGGTACAAACTAGGAAAGGGAAAAGTTTAATTACTAGGTATTTTGTCCAAATATGGAGTCAAAAGCTAGGCTCAAACAAATAGGCATATGCTAGGACTTTTTTCCAAATGGTGTCAAAAGATAGATTTAAAACAAAGGCTGATGTGATTTGATTTAATATAAAAAGTTTGGAAACAACTTTGACATAGACTTGGCACACGGAATCAAACATAAACATGTTCAGTTTGCATAAGACATAAGACATAAGACAAAAGGTCATTTGAAGAAAGACGGTGCTCTCCCAAATAAAGGCATAAACATAGATGAGAATAGGTTCTAGACAAACAAACCATCAATAGTTTTCAATTTTGGGTAATCAATTAACTAAAGTTATGTAACCCAAAATATCTATGTATCATCCCCATGAAGTAAGGCCTAAATAGAAATCAATCAATGTTTAAATCCAAAATTAACAAGGTTAATTAAAAACTCAACATTGAAAACTAAGATTTGACCAAACAAGCTAGACAAGATTAGATAGTATGATAGCACAAGACAAAGGTCCAAATGGTATACATGACATGGGTTGAAACAATGATATATGATATAAGGTAAACTAGTCTTGAAACAAATTGAGCAGCCTAACTGCATAAGCATACTCAAATGATGTGGTCAATGTTATGTTTGCAAAAGACTAAAAGGTAAAAATAGTTTTACATGATTTGGGTAGAATAACACTACCCTTCGTAGCTCAAATACAATGTTTTGACATGGCTTATGAACAAAAAAACAAGTTTTAGTCTCAAAACATAACAAGTAAAAATGACCAAAATACACTAAGTATAATCATCTAAATCCTAGCAAGGGTATGAAAATATGGGGTTGACTAAACTATAAAGCTTTTGAACATTTCTAGGGGAATAAATTTCACAATGAATTTCATGTCAAATGATGTAAAATACAAGCATGAAAATTGGGTGACCATGGCATTGGATAGTTGTAAAAAGGTCTAGTCTTTTTTACAACCATCCATCCTGTTATTCCCTTAGTGTAGTGTGATGTCCAAATGTAGATAAGTATAGTGTGAAACTTTGAAGGAGTAAGTGAAGTCAATGCTGAGAGATGAAAACCTAGGTCAAATATTCCCTAAATAACTTGTAGGAGGTAATGATGTCCCCCTTGCAAGCCAAATTTTCATGAAATAAAAAACTAATAGAAAGACTTTAAGGTCATTTTCAAGGTCACCCAAAATTTGGCAACTTTTTGGGGAGTGATTTAGATGACATTGTTTATAAGCCTTGGACTAATATTTTTTGAAATAAGGATGGTGATTTTTATTCCAAGGGTTCCCTAAAGGGGAAAAATGGAAGAGCATACACATGACACCCTTCTTTTTGCCAATCAAAAAATAACTAAATAACTATTGAATACAAAAAATTAGATAAGTGAGTTCAATTTTAAGCCAAAATGAAAGATTTGGTGGTGTTCATTTGAAACCTTGGTATTAATTTGTAACTTTGAAAGCTAACTATAAGATTTAAGCAATAGCACCCTAAATGATTTTCCTTTAAGCACCAAAACAAAAAGTTTGATTCATTTTAAAACACCCCAAAAGAAGTTTAAAAAGATCTATTTAAGAATTATTTGATGATTCTTTGAGTAAAACATACAAAAAAATGTGATCAAGATGTTTAGATTAGAATCACTTTTGAATATGAAACAACCAACTTAGAAAAATGAGCTCTCGGGTTTGTGTAAAAAAAACACAGTGATCATCGATGATTATACCAACCGGTGACAATGATGGTTTTACTAATTAGTGATGATTATGTAGAATGATGATAGTTTTACTAATGCTAACCAATGATGGTTGAAAATTACTATCATTGGTTTAGTCAATCGTGATGGTTACTATGTAAACCCGTGACAAAGAAAAATGGCAAAACAAAGTTATAAAATCAAATTGTAAAAGTTTTAATGATCCAAATGAATATTTTAAAGTTGTAGAATGATATTTTTCATGTGTGAGATGTGTTGGGTCACACCAGGTGTCCTATTATGTGAATTAATAATTTTACTAAGAATAGTATATTAGTATTGTGTTAGTGAAAAAATGAACAAAGCAAGTTGATAAACAACACACTAAACTAACACCTTAATGCCTAGTTAATAGGGTGAGCTTAATAACAAAAAAAAATGACAAACACAACTAAAAATTAAGAAAAAATAATAATCTTTCACATTCCTTGGATGATCTAAATGATTTTGTAGTAGTGGCTTTCTTGGCTTGTACTCATGAAGTTTTCATCAAAGGAGGCTTGGCTATCTCCTCTTCTCCTTAATACCTTGTGGCTTTGGCTTGGCTTAGCTCAATATTATGGCATCATAACTTTGGCATGTGAGAGCTCTTGGAATCAATTTAACATGGTAACTTTGTAAAAATTAATATTTTGAAGATATTTGAGCATAATAACTTTGCACCAAAAATAGTTAAAAATGATGTTAATGGCCTCTCTATTTATAGATTTTTACAAATGGCTAGAATCAACCTAAACCATCCATCTCAAGATTGAGATGTGTGGCTAGTGATTAATCCAATTATGTAATAAAAATCCATAAATAGGCTCATCAATATTTGGGATAAAGGATAAATTAAGAGGTATGGATGGCATTGATGAGGCATGGGAGGCATGAATCTTGATATTTTTGGCATTTGTGGCATAAGGATGTCTTCCCAAGAAATGAGGTCACTTGATGATGAAGATATTCAATATTCATTTCTAAAAATAAGTATTCAACAAGTTTTTATGGAATTATTAGTTAGGTTCTAATTTGGTTTAATTAGATCTTAAGCATGATTAAGAAATTTATGCACAAATTACTCAAATTGATCAGAATGCCTTGTTATTGGTCTAAAGTTTGACTGGATTAGAATTAGAATATGATATCAAATGTATTGGATCTGTTATCCCATTTAGGATGTTGCCAACACCATATAATAAAGGCACGTGTCTTTTGCAAGATATTTGATAGGAAAGAACAATCCAGAGCACCTAATTGCAAAATTGGCATTTTAATTTGGAATGATCTAATCAAAGTTAGTTGGCCCATAAATTGCATTTCCCCATTTAGCAATACCCTAGCCAAAATTGGCACTTGAATATGTCAAATTCCAAGCTTTTAATGTGTTTTAGTGTTTTTAGGCCAAATTGAGCACTTCAGTGGAAATAGGTCAAATTCTTGATTGGAGGTTATTAGTGGTCAGATTTAGGTGTCTACACTTGGGACTAAAGTGAAAAAATCCATGTGATACACTCAACCTGACTCGTCCATTTGTAATGATTATGACATCATCAAATTTCCTACTTAGAATTTCTATCACTTGACTCAAAATGTCTAGATGCACACAATGAAGAACCAGATGAATTCTAGGCACTCTAGGTACTTCCATACTTATTCCAAGCACTCTTGACATCCCATAGGGTCTCTCTAACACTTTATACTTTTTCCTTATAAATTATCAACTTACACTTTAAATTAACTTAAAGTTTTCCAAAATCTTTGCACTTTACATGATCTCCATTTGATGCCAACTTTTCAATTAGGATCTTGCTCCTTCCACTAAACTCTTGGAATATGTACATTTTTGGTATGTAAACCAAATTTTGTCAATAATTATCACATTAAAATAAATATTTATAATCATGGCTTAACCTTGGGGTAACATAATTAGTCTATTGGCTTTGGGACAATTACTTTAAATTTTGAAAAGTTTATGGAAGTATTTTACAAAATTCTCAAGTGATGGTAAAAAAACATCCAGATGTACATATTGTTGATTTATCTATAGCATGTGGAATTATAAGAATTAAACATGAATATATTATAGTAAGGCTATTTTTTGAAAATCTCTATAATGGAGATGTAGATTGGTTTCCAGCACTATCATCTTCCTCTAAGAAAGATAACTAGTTGGAATTATATGAAAACAAAGTTTGAAAATAACTTCAAACTATATAAAATACACATGCCTTCATTACCTCAACCCACTCAAATGAAACAAAAATATTATGAACCTATGATTAGTTTCATGGCTAAATTTAATAAGCTACTTCATAAAATATTATTAACTACTAAGCCATCAAATAAGAATAAAAAATGCTTCTTTATCAATTCTCAATTGCCAGAAGTAAGCTATCAATTAAGAAGGGAGTTGATCTAAATGCATCCCAAATTTTATCTATTGATGTTGAAGATGATATGATAATGGATATAAAATTAAATGAGGAAATGATATTAAAAGGTAAGTTACAGAGTTTAGGTCAATCTTCAATCGAATAAATTTTTCAAAATTTGCTTGATGATATAAATCCTTTGAAGAAGCAATTACCTCAAGAAACCATCATTTCTCTTTACCAAGATATTCCAAAATAAAACATTTGCATTTTCAAGGAAACCATACTTGATTCCAATATCCTCAAAAAAAAAATTGCATTAGAAGCCCCTCCATAAAAAAATATAAATCCACCTATGATAATCATTTTAGAAATAGAAGAAATATTTGGGTATGAATAAATTGAAGAAGAAAATGAGATAAAATACAAATCCTGAAGAATGTGAAATTGAAGATCCTAGTGACAACTCCACAAATACATACTTAGAATATAATTTATAATAATATGGTTATGATACAATGTTGGAGACATGAGTAATCATTCATTCGTAGTTTTCACAAGAGCTCAGAATCAAAAAAAGCAAAAAAATAATGGACAAGAGGAATCGATGAAATTCATTCTTACGTAAGGAATACTACCAGTTATTTAGATGAAGGGAAAACAACCAATGGATAAAATAAGTGAGTCCTCACAAACTACTACTATTGGTTATCCAAAGAATACTCCTCTTATAAATAGTAATTTTTATGTCTTAGCCTATAAAATATTCTTCCTCTACTAGTCTACCTATTTTTAATATAATTTAGCATGTCAACAAAACTAAAATTCAGATGTCACAAGATAAATATTTGAGAGCATGTCCAAATCAACTAGATAGGATATTAAAATTTATCAAACATAAAAATCCCACCCAAAATAAGGCTAATGTCAAATGAATATTAGCCACCCTATCTTCTTCCAGTCTAGTAAATGTTATTTCCATAGTAACTTTCAAATCCAATAAAGTTGATCCTTTTTACATTTCCTTATTTCTTAAGATATGTAAAGTTAATAATTTCATAATTGAAACATGAGCTTATGATAATGTAATACCTACCAAAGTTTCCCATGCCCTTGGTCTAAGTTGTAAAAAAACTTTTGATAGTTGTTATTCAATTGAAGTAAAGCAAGTCCACTTATTGGCCAAATTAAGGATGCCTAAGTTGCCTTAACATATTTTCCTCAGAAAATGATTAATATTAGTATTCTAGTAGCTAATATTTTAGAAGCTTATGGTATTCTCTTAGGAATAAATTTTTTTAAATAACTTGGTGTTGAAATTAAGTTAGAATTCTCATATACAATGATTTTGATAAAAGGAGTAAAACAACACCTTGAACTAGAATTGAAAACAAAGTTTATAGTGCAAAAAATAGATGACCCTATGTTTTATATGTTGTATGAAGATGTATTTTATGAGGTCAAAAAAATATTTGGATATGCCATAAATCATGGAAATTAATGTCAATGAAGTCTAGATGTTCAAATTCAATATTAGTTGTATTCAACATGATCTAATGTAAGGATTAATATGATATACTCAAATAAGGAGATATTTCCTTTCTCTTACAAGTTTTAGTTTGAGTGTACTAACAATACCACATAGTATGAAGCACTCTTACTTGGGTTATAGGTTTTAGAAGAAATGGTAATTAAAAATTTAAAAGTGTTGGGAGATGCAAAAATTGTTAAATAGATCAAAGGCCAATATTAGGTAAATAATGATCATTTAAGGCACTACAAGAACAAATTTTGGGAAAATATATAAACTTTTTGCGGCATTCTCCATGCATTCTAGACCAAGATAAAATAACTCCAAAGTAGATATAATTATAGTATCGATTTCATTATTGATTTTACATTTAGAATTTAGTACATATAAATATAAAATTGAATTGTTGTATCGACCTAGTGTAATAAATAATTAATAGAATTAGTAGATATCCAATTATTATCAACATATTGTCTCCTTCTTTGAAAATTTTGAAATTTTCAAAAATTTGTATTTTGAAGGTAGTGATTCATCATATAGAGAATATTCTTCTTAAACTCAGAAAGAAAGAATTACTAAAGAACAAGATGAAGAAGGGGTAATCAAACTAAAAGGGAACAAAAATTCCTAAATGTCTAGTCTCTTGGAATAACTTTTCAAAAAACATGATAGATTCATCAATAGTTCAACAAGCTTTGACAAAGTGAACATCAGCTCTTAAAAATAACCTAGGCTGGGTAACATTGAAAAATGTTATTCACTCTAAAAAAAGAGGAAATTTATTAGCTTGATTTGAAAATACATTAACATTCCTACATATTCATATGAATATTTTAAGTCTTTTAATCTAAAATAAATGCTACTTGATGTCAAACCATTCAATAAAAAGCAAAGACAATATAATCTAAAGATTGTAGGAATATTTTTTATAGAAATTTAGAAAATGTTGAATGCACAGATTATTTTTCATAGTCATCATTCAAATTGAATTTCTAATATTATCCAAGTTCATAAAAATAATGGACAAATCAAGATTTTTGGACTTAAAAAATTTCAATAAAACTTCTCTTAAATACAATTATCCATTGCCCATCATGGAGCACATTTTTCAGGATACCACTAGTTATGAAATGCTATCAATGTTATATGGTTTCTCAGGTTATAATCATATTGAAGTTGATAAATAATATCAATATAAGACATATTTTACAACCCCATGGGGCACTTTTCCATATCGATAATTGTTACTTAGATTGATTAATGTGGGAGCTACATTATAAAAATACATGGCTATTGCATTCAAAGATATTAAGAATAAAATAATTATGGTATACTTATATGAATTTTAAAATTTCTCAAAAAAGAGAGAGCATCAATATGAACACCTTGAAAAAGTATTCAAATAGTGTCATTCACATTGTATTTCTCTCAATCCTAAAAAGATAGTTTTTGGGTGACTAAAAAGAAACTTCTCAATAAAAATGTCTCTAAATAAGGAATCAAGATTGATACAAATTTTTTTGAAGAAATATATAAATTATCCCTACCAACTATTATACTAGGTGTACATTCATTCTTTGGGAAGGTGAATTTCTTAAGGAGTTTTGTTCAAGATTTTTTAAAACATACTAAGAATATTATTGACATGATGAAATGGAAACCATTATTCAAATGGAATAATTATGTAAAAGATGTGTTTGATGAAATAAAATATTTTATTTCTCTTTCACCAACTCTAGTTTGTCTTGATCTTAATAAAGATTTCATTTATTATTATTTTTTACTAGACATACTCTCTCAGCCATACCGGTTTAAAAGAATGATGAAGGTATTGAGTCTCCCATTAATTTCATGAGTTAAGTATTATGAATTAAAATATTCTTTAGAAGATAAGCATGAATATGCAATTGTAAAACCTATAAAAATAGTTTAGATACTACATTATGCATTCGCATTCCATTGTGATGGTACCAAGTATAGTGGTGAAGTCTACTCTAACACAAAAAGAACTAGGGTCTAAAAGAGGTACCTAGATAACTAAGGTTTATTAATATGATATATATATCAATTCCATAGAAAAAAAATTAAGGAAAAATATTGTGTCAACACATAGAAAAAAATAAAGATTCTCAAATAATTTCTTCAACATATTCTGAAAATCAAAATAAAGAGGATCTTCCTTTGTCCTTTTTGTAGATTCTACTAATGAATGGTTTAATTATATTTATTTATTTATAACATATGGAGAATGTCCTTACCATGATGTAAAATAATTTAGAGCACTCAATTTTAAATATATAAAGTATGTTATTTTGGATGGTATATTGGTCAAAAAGAGTATTGATGGATTTTTCTTGAGATGAGTTGAAAATGAATAATAGAAGAAGCTCTTACAAGCCTTTAATATCAATATTATGGTGGACACTTTTATACTCTAGTGACATCTAAAAATATTATAAGATCTCATTACTATTAACAAACACTATTCAAAAACTCATATGAATGGGTAAGAAAATGTGAATCTTGTCAATAGATCGTCAAACCACCAAAACTTGTAGCATTTCCTGTCAAACTAGTAAAGATAGAAGAACCTTTACAATAATGGGGATTAGATTTTGTTAGAATTATAAATCCTTTATTAGAGTGAAGGACATACACATGTTCTCACTACTATATATTACTTCACCAAATGGTTATAAGCCATACAAATCAAGAAAACAACTTTTGAAGTTGCTTATAATTTCATCAAAGAAAACATCCTAGAAATATATGGTGTTCATTAGAATATAGTAACAAATAATGCTTCAAATTTTTATTCTTTAAAATTGATTGGGTTTTGATATAACTATCGGATTTCATTATCCCACTCTTTAGACTATTATCCATAATGAAATGGTCAAGCTAAATCAAGCAATAAGAATATAGTCACTATAATTCATAAATTGGTTTATGAGAATTAAAGGAATTAGCACAAGAAGTTGTATGCTGCATTGTGGGTAGAATGCATAACATTTAAGGGAGATATAGGCATGTTTCCATTATAGTTTTTATTTGTTATTAATGTGGGGATTCTAATAACACTTGAATTTCCTACATTTTAGTTGGTTAGAGCCCTTGAGAATAAAAATTATGAAAGCCCCTTGGAGATAAGAATTATATTTTTGAATAAGCTTAAAGAAGAAATATTTTGAGTTTTTTAAAGATTTTCCAAGAATTAGGGTCAAGTCAAAGTATTTTTGGTAAAAAATTAAAGAGAAAGTATTTTTAGGTAGGATATCTTGTTCTTCTATGGGATAAATGTAGATAACCAAAGTGAAGTCATGGAAAATTTGAGTCCTTATGGATGGGCCCCTTTAAAATAAGGCACTTCTATGGATACAACACTTTCTACTTATCCTATCATAATGGCACACATTTTCCATTGCCTTACAATGGTAAATATATCAATCATTACTTCAAGTGAAATCATGTAGTCCCCTATTTGTAAGTATGTATAACAATTTTGGTTATATTTCCCTTTCCATTGTTCCTTTTGGTTTGTTTTGTGTTGCATCATTTTTCTTTTGTATTTATATTTTTTAGTTGGTTCTTTCACCTCTACAATTTCATGATTTTTCCTTAGTCTACCTTTTTTTCAACATTCAAATGACTTTTTAACCCAATGTAAATTCACTTATCTATGAAACTATAGTCTAGAGTTTTTATCTCATTTTTTGCAGTTTGAGGTCCTTAATCAGAGCCAATTGTTATCATAATTTTTAAATGAAAGTAAAAAAGCTAAGAATTCTAGGTCTTTTGACTACAAAAAATCAATTTGATTTAAATATGGTAAAATTTATCCTCTCCAAGTCAAAATTTACTATCTAAATAATTCATTATCATAAGTCAATAATTGCACAAAAAATTTAGAAAAAAATCATAATAAAGTATGAAATTGGTAAAGTCTTTAGCCTTGTCAGGGTTTGGTCGCCTATTAAACATATACTAGGACTCCATTTATTGCTTAGCAACTCATCAAAATTTGATGTGTGCTTGAACTCATGTCATAACCTGATACTTGTTAGATCACGCATTAGAACACAATCCTCTTGAAAGATAACCCATCATAACTTGATACTTTATCGATCACACATTAGAACTTAAAGTATGATTGAAAAAATATCATATCCTAATAAATGACTTAACTCTCCCATATATCTTAACTCTCACTCATACACCTTGAGTTTTCTTCCATAAATTGATTGTCTTCATTCACATGCACAAGGGTTTTTAGCCTAGTTTTAAATATATTTGATTTATCCATTTATGGTTTATTCCACTCTATTACCACTTGTAATTATTCATTCCCATGAAATTTGACATTGCAAGGGTTCATGAAGTTGACTTGTTTCCAATTTGATAAGATTTAGGGCTTGTCTTTGATAACTCTAGCATTGATATTCATAGGTTCTCCTCAGTATTTTATCAATTTATTAAAGATTTTATTTCAAAACTTCTCCAAATAATTTTGTAGAGATCAAATTTTACATGGTGAAAATTTTTAGGGTTTACTACTAGTCTAGACATCATCTAGATAATGACCCTCTAGTCTACACAACATTCATTAGATCCTAAGAATTTTTCAAACCTTCATTAGACTTTGACCACCTATCGAGCACATCATCAGACTCTAGTGTTTATCCAAACACATGTTGAAACCCACAATATATTTAAACAATCATCATAATTTGATCTTATATAAAATAGACCTATAAACTCTACCTTTTACATAAGCACACTCCAAAACCTATAGTCTGCTTAATCATACCTTAAGACTTGATCTTTTCTTGAACAAGGTCATATTTCCCACTCTTCTCATAAGGCCAACTCAGGTTATAATTTATCTCAAGGTAGGTTATCTTCATCAAATGTCAATATTCGGGACCCCAATAAAAAATACTGCTAATAAAAGCACCCTAAAAAAGACTCCTTATAAAAAGGGTCTCTAATTAGAAGAACATACAAACATGAAATATCAATTTCAAGGGGTTGTTCCACCCTCACATCTAGATTCAAATGTTGAAGAAATAACAAATATTGATCTAGGACATATTAACATAGAATAACTATGGAATAGAATCAATGAGGTCCATAAGATAGATTATGAAAAAAGTATCCATGATAGTGGATTAGCTATAGAATTTGATTTTCTTATTTTAGTAAAATGTCCAAAACTAGTATTAATAATGGTTAAACACTATGACACATAAAAGAGGGAAGTCAAGAATCCAAAAAGAGAGTATATCTTATGCTTAGGTCCAAAGGATATTGATCATCTAATATAACTACCTTATAGATAATCATTTGTTAATTTGACTCCCACATATACTAAAAAAATTAGGATTCCAATAATAGTTCCTATTCTAAATGGGTCAACAAAAAATGGTTGAAAAAACAAAGGCTTGCATCGTCAATAACTCCTAAGAATATTTCAATGCTTGAATCCATAAATGAAATCAATGATATGATCACACTCTTGCATAGATGAGTGGGGATCTTGATTGAAAGAAATTTCCAAACATGGATGTATAAATACATATAGATTATTCTCCAAAATAATAAATACATCAATTGGGGTAAATTAATCAATTATTATATTTAAAAACATCTAACAGAGTTTAATACCACTTTCAAACTCAATATTACCTCTCATAATTTTTTATGTTTTTGGCAATATAATATTATACAGTGCTTTGAATATAGTAGGTGATATGCAAATTATAAAAATATATGATTTTTATCCTCAAATTTCATTAAAGAAAAGTGCATGTCATTTACATAGATTAAAGTATGCATTTTTACAATATGTGATTCAAATGTTTGAACCAGAACTGTGCAATTTGAGGATATCAATTCAATATTATAAAAATATTTCTATAAGGGGAACTTGGTTCATACAGTTTTGAACTTTCACCAACTTGAGAATTTGTGGCTATGAGATTGCTTCATACATACTCCTGAGGTATGTAGATAACAAATAGGCCTTAATTTAACTCTATTATGGTAGTATAATGGAACACACAAGCTCATATCTACTAAGAACAAGTCTAGAATAATGTTTCCCATTTTTATTGGTTAGTACACTTGTGCCTCTTTTGATAAAGCAAAATTGATTGAAAATAAAATGATTTGAGTCCCTATTTTATGATTTGAAAATAGACCTTCATTTGATACTAGAGGTCTAATTAAAAATATGTTTGGTTCTTCATATCAACATGTGCACCATTTTGAAGACTATTGGATGGATTTTGATGATGAAAAATATGCGAGAATCCATGATTACTCACATTTCACTTTCAAGTAGGTTATTATATTTGACATAGCAGAGATAAATAGAAATATAGTTGATGACTAATATGCATTGTAAGCCATATATGAAAAAGAAAGAATTGATTTAAAACCTTTTCTAAAATTATATTGGCACAAGAAAGAATCTACTTTGCTCATTGATAAGACATAAGGTGTGCTAAGTATAACTCTTAAATGGATGAAAAGTAAATATATTGATGTTTATAAAGCATGATTTCCTCCTCCTACAAAGGATATTAAATTAGGAACTACTCACTTATAAAATCAAGAATAAATAGGGACATCTTTAGTAAAAGTAACTAGTGAATATTTAGGAGAAATTAAAGTATAAACAAAATTTGAAGCTATCACAGGTGTTCTAGTGAAAAAACCACTCAAATTAAAAATAAAAAGACTAGGTGAAAAGTTCCCAAGTACTCCAATCATTTAAATTTTAGAATAAGTTCCTCTTGATAGTCTTTTCTAACTACAAACTCTAGTAATCAATACTACATGATATTTTCTAGATGCTCAAACATCCTTGTTATTTGAGTCTTTTGTTCCTTCTCAACCTAAAAATTGAATACCACTACCTCTTACTCAAAGTTTTGAGTTGATTATTGAATCTTCTCCTAACACCCTAATTTATACATTAGGAAAATAAGAAGGTGAAATAGTATTGGAAAAGTCTCAAGTATTAATAACTCCTCTCCCTTATTTTGAGACTCAAAAGGAATATAGTATTTCTCTTGTGCAACAATATCCCATTGTAGAAGTCCCTGATTGATTGAGTAAAATATTAAAGAAAAGAAAGAATATTGAATAGACACATGAAATTGATTTCATAATTTTGATAATTGTTCATCCTCATGTAACCAAGAAACCTAAAATAGTCTCTAGAATAATCATAGATCAAAAATGAGAAAAATATGTAGAAGTGATAGTCCCTATCATTGAGAAAGATAAAAATAGTGTTGAAGCCTCTTATTATTTAATCACGAAGGTCCAATTGTAAAAACTACAAGGAAAGGTATGAAGGAAAGTGTTCAATCTAAAATCAGTATATTGTTCAATAAAATGGACCAAGAGAAATAAAATAAAGGATAGCTTAGATAAAATTTTAACAATTGACTTTTATGGTTCAAAAATGGTAAGGGAAATTCAATCTTATCATTTAGTTATTCATCAAATTTATGATATATAAACATTAAATGTTGTCGAACAAATTGGTCATATGAGCAGTACTATAAAAGAATGGTCTGAAAAAATTCTAAAGAAAGGAATCACTACCATTTAAATAATAATTACTATGTGTTATAAGATTTAATCATAATATGATCAAGTAAATGAAATAGAAAACAAATATTATCAAGAATTACAAAAATTAAATAGATTACTTCCCAAGTTGGAATATTTTTCCTATACTTGTCTAAAAGATCTTATTCAAGAAAATTTATCCAAAAAGAAAAAATATGTACCTTGTTGAGTTATTGGGAGATGTCAAATTTAGGTTTTATATTTTCAAATAAAGTCTTAATAAATTAAATGAATCTTTAAATCAATTGGAGGTGATGACCTCATTGAAATAATGGGAGGAGTAGGAAAATTGAAATGCAAACTCACTGATGATAATGAGAAACTAGTTTCTGAGGAGACCATTATTGATCAATACAATAATAATATTGAGAAGATCTTAACTCTCAAGTCTGCATTCAATTATGAGTCAATTTAGATGTTGATTAAGTATCATAATAATTTGGATAACCATAATGTAATGCTTAAGAGACTACTTGGAACAACATAAAAGATGTTAGATTTATATTGTGATGTAGAGATAGCTTACACACATTTAGATGATCTGGATGAAGATAAGTTCTGAGATCATGAAAAATTTCAATAAATCCAAGAGAAGAAACTACAACCTAAGAAAGATAAGATTCAGATCCTCCTTAGTGAATATGACAAAAAATAGTTCCACATTATATTTTTGTATTTCTCACAAGTCTATATCTCTTGAATCATTCCTATAATTTTTCATTGCATACTCTTGTAAATAGTTAATTCACACATTGTATATCATACAAATGTACTAAGTTATTTTCATAATTTTTTGTGAAAATTTTCCAATGCATTTTTGTAATTTATGTAAAATTTTCATTAAACTTTTGCAAGTCATGCAAAAACACCAATGCATTTTTTTAAGTTGTGCAAATTGCAAACATGTTTTTAAAAAATTTAAGTTGTGAAAATAATTTAATATGGTTTTACAAGCCCCTAAAAATACAATAAATGTGGTTACAAACCATAACCAGCTAGTTCAACCTATAAATACAAGTTAGAGGCTCATTTTTAAAGTTTCTTAATAGTTAAAATTTTCCAGTAAGATAGAAAAAGGGCATATTGTATCTGCAACTCAAAGATAATCAATATAAGGAGAAATTTTATAAACTTTGTGTTCAAAATATCTTCATGAAAAATCTGTGTATAAATCCATATATCTAATTCTTTTAATTGTGAAATGTTATTGAGATTATGATTGATTAGTCAAAAACATACAGATTTTTTGTATAATTTATTATTGGATCAACATTCTTAATTTCTACAAATAGTGAAACTTTGGTGGAGTCAAACAATAATTTTAAATTTTTACAAGGAAATACAGGATAGTTATCACATTTTTTTAGCAATTATAAATATATTTTTTGGTGTATATTGTATATTATTATTATTAATGCATAATGTCTTTCTTATCTATTGAATGAGAGAGGTTTCCTTCTAGACAAACTAACCACCTTTTTTGACATTTTCAATAAGTCTCTGAGTTTGGCTCACTAGACTTGTTATTTTTATTATTTTCTAAACATATTTCCTCCTCTAGTCGAGCCCATCCATATTTTATTTATTTCACCTTTTATACTTTATGATAAAAATTACTACCCCTATAAAAACCATTTTTCTATATATATTTTCCTTTTTGGCATCCTTTTTGGTTTTCAATAAAGGTATCTTTGTCTGATAATAGGAGAAAGACCTTGTCCCATGATTGTTGATGGAAAAACTCCATGTGTTTCCTTGAATTTTTTTCACACCAATAGCTTTCGATGGATGAAGAAAAAACATCCCATGGATTGGCATAGTTACAAGATGACCCTACATCTCATGTTGTAAACACCGTCAAAAGTGAATAAATTTTTCAAATCATTGAATTTTAACTACTATAAGCCTTGTGGAATGTGAGTTTATTGGTAAAAATACCCCTTCACACCAAAATTACACCATACCTTCAAATTATTGTCACACTTAACAAACATCCTTCATCCAACACATATTCCACTTCACTCTCCTTAGCACCACCCTGTATCATAGGGGCTATGATAATATATTGATAAATTTGGAAGAATCCAACCTATAAATTATTAAATTTCATGAAGACATATTTGGAAAATACACTTGAAAGATTATATGTTTCTATAATAAAATCATTAAAAATACAAAAATCTAAAAAAAATAAAACAAAAAAAAATATCAAAAAGAGAAAGAGAAAGATAAATAATCATCCAAAGGCAAAAACCATTCTTGTTGTGTCTTGGTAAAGTAACATGATGAAAACTAGTTTTTGACATCACGTGTAAAATTTGTTGTCTAAAAGTACCTTATACTTTGGGGAAAAATACACTTTATCTCTCCATCAACATCCTAAAATATCCTTCCTCTCACCATCCCATCATGTATATCCTTCTCCCTACCGTTGACCTTGAGGAGGATGTGGAAGGATTCTTGAGTCATGTTTGCAAACATCTTGGTATATCAAAATCTATCTCATGTTTAGATGATAAAGCATATGGTTTTTAGGTAGTGTAATCTTTGGATATCCTTCATCAACCCCCATCATCCCTAATCATCCCTAAGTATCATATTAAATCCTTCCAACCTTCCATCCACTCTCACTCCCATCCCTAACACTTAAACTCATTGTATTTTTACTTGAATCTTTTATTCATAGCCTTGTAAAGACCCTAAAAATCATAAAATATTGTGTGTGTGTGTGTGTGTGTGTGTGTGTGTGTGTGTGTGTGTGTGTGTGTGTGTGTGTGTGTGTGTGTGTGTGTGTGTGTGTGTGTGTGTGTGTGTGTGTGTGTGTGTGTGTGTGTGTGTGTGTGTGTGTGTGTGTGTGTGTGTGTGTAATATATTAAAATCTAAAAACATTAAAAAATAAAAATAATCCACAAAAGCCTTTCTTGTCCTTAATATTAAAATCAAATCCTACAGCTTCATCAAGATATATCATTCCCACATCATAACTTGTAACTTTTCTAGGATATATCATTCCTAATGCATCCCCACTTCATACATCATTGTCTATGGCACATCAATATATCATCTCATCAGTCGCCAAATCTCAAGATTTTTAACTTGATAAAGGATAAAACATAACTTATTTTTGTTTATTTTTATTACTTACTTATTTTTTGTTATTATTTTTTGTTTGTTAAATGTTTTATCTTTTCTTATTTTTTAAATTTTTGTCTTAGTATTACATGTTACAATAATAACATCATGGTTTTTCATATCATGTTTATATATGAAGAAGCCACAGGGATATGAGGTCAAAGGGAATGAGAACTATGTGTGCAGACTAAAGAAGAGCTTGTATGGATTGAAATAAGCTCCATGGTAATGGTATAAGAAATTTGATAATTTTATGTTTGAACAAGATGTGTCATTTTAACCATTACATATACATAAAACATTTTGATGATGGTTCATTTATTATATTATGGTTGTATGTCAATGGCATGTTAGTTGTAGGAAAGAACATACATCATATTCATATGCTCAAGAAATAGCTTAGTGACTCATTTTATATGAAGGATTTGGGTGATACAAAACAAATCCTTGGTATGAGTATTTTTCATGATAGGAAGGAGAGGAAGTTGACCTTATCCCAATCATATTTTTTGAATAAAGTCTTGGAAACGTTTAGCATGTTGGATGTTAAATCTATTTATATGCCTTTGGCAAGCCACTTTATATTATCAAAGGAGATATGTTCCAAGATGGAAGATTAATATATTAGGAGGTCCAAGGTACCTTACTCATCAGTAGTTGGCATCTTGATATATGCCATAGTTTGTATTAGGCTGGTAATTGCCCAAGCAGTGGGAGTTGTGAACAGGTATATGAGTTATCCAAGTTATGAGCATTGGTAAATAGTTAAATGGATTCTTTGATATTTGAGAGGAACCATGGAGTTTGAATTATGTTATAGTGGATTAGATACCATTTTTCATGGTTATGTGGACTTAGTTATGGCAAGGGATATTGATAGTAGGATAAGTACAACATGATGTATAGTTATTATTAGAGATACAACGGTTAGTTGGATTTATAAGATATAGAATGTTGTGGCTTTGTCAACCATAGAGGTAGAGTATGTTACTTATACAAAGGCTAAAAAGGAGATGATTTGGTTGCAGGAGTTGTTTTGAGAGCTGGGGCATGAACTAGAAGTTAGGAGACTACATAGTGATAGTGAGAGTGTTATTCATTTGGCAAAGAACTCTAATTTCCACTCGAGGATGAAACACATTCAATTACATTATCACTTCATCAGGATAGCTTTGGAGGAGAACTTGGTGAAGATAGAGAAGATTCATACAAGCCAAAATTTGATGGATATGATGACCAAGGTGGTCACATTAGAAAAATTGAGACTATGTTCAGATTTGGTTAGACTTAGTGGTCATGGAGCAGCGATAGATTATGTTCAGTATAAACGATCTTCAAGTGGGAGATTCTTGAGTGTGGAGCCCTTTAGGGCTATCACATGACATTGAGAGTGTATTTTGGGGCTTAGAGAGATCCAAAGGTGTGGGTAACACATTTCTCATTTACTCCACATGTGAGTGGAACATTATTAAATGTCTATTTAGTTAGTCCATGTGACTTTCTCATTTATTGGAAGTGGGATTGATTTCCTTATTTTTAGGCAATTAATTAATTTATTTATTTATTTACATGTGACTTCCTTTTTTAATTGAAGTGGGATTAATTTCCTTATCTTTAAGGATATTGGTTGTTTATGGGAAAATGTAATGCCTTCCTTGTTTTAAGGAGTTGGTTGTGATCACATGTTGTTGGAAAATGTGCCTTAAAAGGTCGAGACTCTATATTTGGTATATTCCTTCTTGGATGGGATTTTTGATGATATTGATGAGGTGGAATTGAAGTTTCCTTACTGGATGATGCTTATCTTGGATAATCATGGTGAAATTTCTCCTCCTTTTGTGGATTTTCCTTTATTTACTATATATGTAGGGTGTGGTGTGGCCTTTAGAGGTTGATGGTTTTATTTATAGGGTGTGGATTTGAGGATCAGAGTCAAAGTGTAGATGTTTTTTCAAAGTGTAGGTATTTATTGTAGGGTGTGGTATAGCAACTTGTGAGATAAATTATTGTGTAGGTGTAGGTGAAAGTGCAACATTTATTTGTGTAACATTTTCTATAAGATATTTTTCTATCTCTGTGAGAGTTCATTGTAATCTTGTTTTTAGATTGTAGTTTTATTTGAGGACCTTCTTGGTGGATGTATCCCACATTAGAAATAAAACACAAAAAATCAACTTCTACTCTAAATCTAACTTCACCTTAGATTGAGATATAAAAGAGAATAAATGAATTGTTATTGCACCTACTAATGGAGATCATGTTTGTTGACACAAATATTCTCATGATTAAATTTTGATGTGGTTTCTCAAGATACATGACATATATTAGTAACAATTAGAAAGATTTTCAATGCATAATGATTGATTCTATTTTGAATGAAGGGTGAAATCTTGATTTATATATTATGGGATGAAAAAATCAATGGTTAAGGTTGATTTTTAAGATTAGAAACACTAGATGTGGATGAGGATTGTTTAGCTAGTTAACTGGGATGTTTCCACATTAAAGACTGAGTTGTTTCCAATTTTAGGAGTTATAAGGATTTGACTTATTAATTTCCAAATAAAGGTTGAGTTAACTAGCTAAATAGGATATGGACACCAAGTTTCCAATTTTGAATTAAACATTGACTTGTTGATGATGTGGTGTAGAGAATGGTGAGAAAATTATGATCTTATATTCATTTTTAATTAATAAATGTGCATGAATTTTATTAACATAATTAATTAATAAATAATCAATTATTTATTTATTTATAATGGGATACATAATGTGGTCATGTTAGTGTGAAGTGTTATTAATGTCATTTGAGATGGTGTTATTAACGTTAGGATGAATTAATGTGAGATGTATAGGGATTATTGATGATGGATAATGGTTAGACATGGTTAGACATGGGTATTGACATAAATGTAGTGTCAAAATTAGGGTGTCTACATTTTCCCCTATTTGAAAAGTTATTGTAACTAGAAGAAGTATTGAATTTTCAAATAATAGAGAAAAATTAAAGAGAAGAATATGGTGTTAAAATTACCCTAGTGGCATGAGGAGTTAAGGAGATAGAAAAAATTAGGTGATGAGTTAGTTAAGGATGATGCCCAATTAATATAGAATGTGGGGATGAAAGAGATGGATGGGTTCTTGAAATGATAAGAGGGGTGTTATATGGAAGATTTGGAGTACAAATGGAAGGGTGGGGCAAAGAAATATAGGTTGTGTTAGAAAATGATATGATGATAATATGATGATGAATGATATGGATATTATATGGATACAAGGAATTTAATGAATGATATTAACTCACTTGAGCTAAGGATCACATTCTTTGTTTTGATATGATTTTCCCCAAGTAATGATATATGCAAGGAGGTTGTATTGGGAAGTGATGTATCCCGATAAAGCTACAAACTTTGATTTGGAAATGATATATTTTAAAAAAAATATGAGATTTAATGTTGGAATGATGTATCCTAAGAAATGTATGGGCTTTGATTCAGGAATGAGATATCCTGAAAAGGTCATGATATTAGATTTGATGGATTTTTTATTGATGGGCAAGTATGAATAAAGGTTAATCAGATACATGGATTAAGGATGTGATGATCAAAGCTCATGTTAAGGGATATAATGGATTATAGATGGATATGATTATTTTATTTGATGGATGGCTTAACATTCCTAATATTTTATTTTTTTGTGCACACTCAAATTTTATTATGGTTAATTATCATGAATGATAATAATAAATATATTAATGTATATTGATGTAGACTATGTGATGATGAATTGTTTATAATGTTGTACTAAAAATGTTTAAATAGCCTTATTTTTATATAGCATACTCAATGACAACTAAACTAAGAACAGTCCTAATAGAAGTCATTTTTTCAATAGGAGAGAAAATCTAATCAAAATCAATACCTAATTTTTATGCAAACCCCTTGACCACCATCCTGACCTTATACCTTTTTCTCCCTTCATCCTCATAATTTATCCTGAAGATCTACTTATTTGTAAATGCACTATTTCCCTTAGGTAGCCTTATTAAAGCCCTTGGTTGGTTCTCCATGAGAGATCTATGCTCTTCATCTATGGCTTGTCCCCACTTTATCTTGGCATCTACCTATATTGCTTCCTCACAACATTCTAGTTATCCATTATCAATGAGTAATAAATAATTGAAAGAAGGATAAAAATGTTTAGGGGCTATTCTTACCCTAGAAGACCTTCTTACCATAGAAAATTAGTATCTTTATGTAGAATTTTCCTAAACTGAATCATTAGATACTTTGTTATTTGTAATGTCATCTAATACTATTACTCTTTCTATTCATGATCCTATTCTTATAAATAATCCTTATGCATGACTTTTTAATTAAAGACTACATCTCTAGACCAAAATATTTTCCTATCTTTAATGATCCATAAATGGAGACCAAAGTCATCCTCACCATAACCAATAAATGTGTATTTTTTTGATTTGGCCTCTAACTTGGTCATATTCTCTTTTTTAATGAGAGAAAAATCCTCCCATCCAAAGACTCTAAGAAAAGAATAATGAACATTCTTACCATACCAAGCTTGTTAAAAATTCCTCCATCCAAAGGCATGGAAGGTCCTTTGTTAATCAGATATACTATCATGCTAACTACTTCTAACCAAAACTGTAAAGGCAACATTGCATGTCACCTCATGTTCCTATAATGTTCCATTATTGTTCTATTCATCATTTTATATACCCTATTCTATTGTGTATTTCTTAGAACCATCCTTTTCCTATAGATTCCATTGTTAGACTAATAATTAAAGAAAGCATTACGACAATACTCGCCTTTTCTACCTGATCTGAGACATTTCAATTTGAGACCTATTTCATTCTCAACCAGGGCTTTCCACTTCTCAAAAGTGTCAAATACATCAAATTTATTTTTAATACAATAAACCCAAAATTTCCTAGTTGCATCATCAATAAAGGTAACATAATAATTGGATCCACTAATTAAAGATACCTAAGCTAGTCCCCATACATCTAAATTTACCAACTCAAACTTGTGATATTTATTTTTGGGTCCAACCTTCAAGAGCTTAACCCACTTATGTTTTCTATAAATATAATTCTCATAAAAGTCTATATATATATATATATATATATATATATATATATTTATATATATATATATATTTTAATCTAGGCATCTTATCTTTTAAGATCTATATGCCCTCTTAGCTCATATGACTGAGCTTATAGTGCGACATAGTTAGATCCCCATCTACAGTAATTAAATCAATAGAATCAACACTAATAACTTCATCATAAAAATTAATTCCGACTAAAGTGAGCATACTTACAACCATATTAAAATCATTTAGATGATTAGATATTGAACCATTCTTAGACATTTTCATGTTAAACAATCCTTTCATAAGAAAAAATTTATTAGAAGCAGAGGGTTTCTCATATAACTTTCCAAGTTTATCCATGATATCTTTAATGGTTTTCTCATCAAAAATATTAAATGCAACAAAAGATGTAAGGTGTAACCATATGGATCCTAATGCCTTCCTATCAAGTAATGACCAATCCGTATAACTCATACTTATAGATTGTTTTACTTTTACCTCCAAGGGGAGATGTATTTCCTTCTGATATAGGTAATCTTCCATCTACATTTTAGACACAAAAATTCTTACCATCAAACTTCTCAACCCTAAATTTGATCTCTTCTCCCATACCTCCCACTCAAGCTAATATCCTTTCTATGATTTACCACTTTAGCAAAACACACAACCAATGGCTTTGATACCAATTTTTAGGAATTAAAGACTTTAAACTAGATCTAAATTATGCAAAAACATGCACCATAAAAACGTTCCTCAAATCACAGTTATTATAAAATCATAAATGGATATAACAAGATAAAAACCCACATAACATATATCTACCATGGTTTACCCAATGTGGGATACATCCACTAAGAAATTCCTAAAATAAAACTGTAATCTAAAAATAATATTACAATGAACTCTCATAGAGATAATAAAATCTCCTATAGAAAATGCTACACAAATAAATGTTGCACTTTCACCTGCACCTGCACCTACACCTATACAATATTTTATCTCACAAGTTGTTATACCATACCCTATAATAAACACCTACACTTTGTAAAAACATCTTCACTTTGACTCTAATATTTAAAGCCACACCCTAAAAATAAAACCATCAACATCTAAAGGCCACACCCCACCCTCTATATGTAGAAAATGAAGGAAAATATATAAAAGGAGGAAAACTTGTGCCATGCTTATCTAAGATAAGCATCATCTAGTAAGTACACCTCAATTCCTCCTCATTAGGCTCATCCAAAAGCCCATCCAAGAAGAAACATGTCAAATATAGAGTCTCCACCTTTTAAGGCACATTTTCCAACAACATTCTATCACAACCAACTCCTTGAAACAAAGAAGGCATTGCATTTTTCAATGAATAACCCTAATGAATAACCAATATCCCACTTTTAATGCATGAGGAAGTCACATGGAAATTATTAAATAAACATTTAATAATAATCCACTCACATGTGGAGTACATGAGAAATGTGTTCCCCACACCCTTGGATCTCTCTAAGCCCCAAAATACACTCCCAGGGTCATGGGATAGCCCCAAAGGGCTCCACACTCAACAAGATCTCAAAAATAATTACCCATGTGTTGATTATTGTTGGCCCAATATTTCAAAGCACTAATTATAGAGGAAAAGGCATGCTTGTATTCCACAAACCTCTTTTTGAAGGTTATGGTGAAATTAATGTTCTTGAGTGATACACTCCTCTTAGGTGTACCATAAGTCAAATGGCTAAACAAGGGATCCCTAGGCATTTATAATATACAATGAGGTAAGTGGAAACTAAATTATATGTTTAGAACTATACAATGCGAATGAGTATTGGGGTAAACCCCTCAAGCCATAATGTCTATAAATATAACACCACATAGCCCTTCACAACACTCACTAAGTACTTTTAAAACTATCAAAACATAGTTTTTAAAATAATCAAAATTAAACTAAAAATAATGAAAATTGAAATTTAAAGATCTGTGTATAGATATCAACAAATTTCAACCTGAGGTTGAAATAAAGATATTTTATGCCATACTTATCCAAGGTGATAAGATAATCTTCTTCAATGTTAGATTAAATCCAAGATCAAATAATTTGAATCAATATGTGTCAGATTTTATCCAAAGTTTAAGGTTATTTTGTTTTATTGTAAATAATTTAAATAAACTTGAATAAAATCATACAAAAAAATAAATCAAACAACAAGCAATGTTCTAAAAATAGTGGGTTCACTAGAATGTTTAATATATATTTAGTTAAAGTAAATAAAAATTATAGAATTAAACTATTAAAACTTTAATGCTTGTATATACATATCTAATAATGAGATAAAACATTATATAAAAATATTAAATGAGCCTAGAGATAATCAAAGCTCCCTAAAATAGATATTTTGTTGACTATGCAAGCTATCACTAGGAATAGCTTGATTGAAACTATGTACTATGTCATGAATTAATGAAATAATTTAATTTATGATTGGAAATTTTTTTAGAAAGAGTATAGGGGTTTAGTGTGGCCTTATATATTGATTATAACTACATCATGGTTGATTATTCACTTGATCTTATGATCAAGGTTTGTGTGACTTCCTATGAGGATTGACTGATAAATTTGGTGCTTTGTGTTATTTCATGAAAGACTTACAAATATGAATCCCTAACTACTACAAAAAAAATATAGAGATCAAAGGAAAATGTTGGAAATGTGTAAGGGGAATAGCTCAGCTATCCTCAGAAAACATTGAAAAATCTTAGTGCTACCTACATAGCCCAAATGGTCCTCAAGCTAATGTAATTCTCCCTCCTAGATGTGTATGTGTAACTATGAATGAAATTATTTATTTTATTTCACCTATTATTAACATTTAAACATGTATGTAAATGATTTATTCAACTCTTGACATGTAAAATAAATCATTAATTTAATAGTAGTAAGTAGGTATAGATATTTTTATAGCTCTTGTGATAATAGATAATCAATCCTTAACTCCTAACAAGATCCTTGATTATATGGAGATATTAAATTCAAAATTGGGTATTATTTTCATGTGAGGGAAATTATT
Source organism: Torreya grandis (assembly GCA_037957365.1). Lineage (NCBI taxonomy): Eukaryota > Viridiplantae > Streptophyta > Pinopsida > Cupressales > Taxaceae > Torreya > Torreya grandis. The sequence goes on along the minus strand of JARHVA010001597.1, from coordinate 1,966,090 downwards.
TTAAAATACCAATGATAATAAAATAGATTTTTGCAAACATAAAATCTTGAGAATCTTATACAAGTTACACTGGGATAATTCTATGTTACCCAAATAAGTTCGTAATATGGCATTTACCATGTAATGTCTCCTTGTCCAAAAGACTCAAAATACAAATATAAACACTTATAAGAATATTGGGCATCCCTAACATGGATACAATAATATATAATAAAACTATAAAATGTATACAAATGAAAAATAAGAGTAAAAAGTTTAAGCCTTAGACTAAGGCATGCCAATAAGACATTCATTTGTCAATAATAGTCCGAATAAGCAATATTATGTAAAACTATATTTTTTGAATGAGCTTATCTCATATTTGGGTATTTAAAATATCATGATTTATACTCATGGAAATTATCATATGATGAGTAATTATATATGATCAAGGAATCTATTGTGTCTGAAGTATATGAGGGTCTCTCACTATATGTGTTTTCTATGGAAAACATTGATCTATCTATGGTGCTAATTGATTATGTACTAAAAGAGAGTGGTCTTTGTGATCTTTGAGTAAATCTATGATGTGGTCAATTATAACCAGCTACATGTATAAATAGATCATGTATATATGTAATAATAGACATTATATATTGATCTTGAGTATGTTTATGAACCAATAAAGGCAGTGGTAGGTATGGAGGCAAAAATATCAATGAATTTATAGGATACTCATACCATAAACATAGAACTTTGATTACTTTATTTTAGTATATGCATTAATGTATTATTAGACTATATAGGGAACTGCATGAAATGTCTACATCTAAGGTAATCTTAATAACTAAGAATAATGTGACTAATATGGTTGAGCCAACCTTAACAAGTAATACTATGGATCAATTTTTTTTTTTTAATCCATAGAATTTTTTAGCTACATTTGATGTATCTTTTAAATATTTTCATGTATATCCAAGGTATTAGATAAGTATAATTATGAAAATGTTATTTATTGAAACATTACCAATCATAATATTGTGTATATGTTTTTCATTGATGTAAGCTCATATCAACAATGCATGAAATTATAAATCTTCATCAAATATCACATTACCTTAAATGTGATCATGATCCATTGAGGTGGAATATTTATAAGTTCATTAATGATAATATCTAGTGAATGATCAATTGTCACCAGTGGAGGATACATATTATATGCATAATATACCTCTAAAGTGTCCTTGATTTTTTATGTTTCATGTTTATGAAAATATCATTAAAATATACAATTTTTTATTTCCATTCTGCAATGGTAAATATTCCTCTATAGGATTTCACATATTGATAATTATGTCATATATAAGATCATGTATATTATGTCTTAACTTGAAACATATATTCATTCAATGCCCCAAAATATGATGATAATAAAAATATGCATGGCCATCATAGTTCCTTAGTCTAGGTTTATTTGGATCAATATATTGTGGAAGAAAGAGTTTGATAAGGTTACACTCGATCCAACTTCTTTAGTATCACATGAGGAGGTGATGGTAATCACAAAATATATCTCTTTGGTGGAAATTTAAATTATAACTAATTTTTAGGTTGTGACATTGTGTTATTGTAATCTTCAGTACATTCTTGTTATCATTTGGTTTAACCTAATAATTATTTTTAATTTGAAACTTCTTTTTTAAATTAGTCTTTGGATTTAATGTATAGTTTTATTTGATAAAATCAATTAGTTTGAAATCTCTATCCCTCACTATATGGTATAGATAATATCAAATGATTTGAATCTCATAAATATAATTTACTTGTGGAGTGGTGAAAAAAAAAATTTTTTTGATGTATATTTTAATTCATTTTCACCCATAACATTGGTAATATATTCTAGCATGGTCTTGTATCAAAGCACATAGTCATTGATTGGTTCATTGGGTGCATACTTTAAATTATAAATTTTTGTGTAGGATAACTTCTTATTGATGTTTATTCAAAGTGTGCTAATAATTGTTTGACCATAAGGATTGAATTCTCTTATGGATTGGAGATGGATATTTAAGAACCATGGAAATACATAGTCTTTAAGACTTCTTGGAAACAACTTGGTAAATAACTTTTCAATATATGCATAGTCTAAACATGTTGTATGGAATGATATAAGGTATTTCTTAGGATCACCTTAACCTTCATTTAATGGGATATTGGGAGATATAAATATTTTTGGTAAAGGTTAGATTCTTATCTTATGGGCTAATGGGTTATGGATCAAAGTGAGAAAAACCATAGAATGACTAGCTCTTGATTCACCTTGCTATTGTTGGAACACCTTGGCATGCATATCTATAATAGTTTACTACATGTAATGTGTTATAAGTGATATTAGTAATGGAATATGTGTATACATAATGGGATGTGTGAAGGTTACCTAAAAAATAATATGTATTAGAATATTTATATGGCCTCGTGTTACCCCCAAACTTTGGGTGGATATCACATAGGTCAATAGAGGTGTAGGCAAATGGATAGTGTCAGTATTAGTGGTGTGATAACTAAATGTGGAATATTGATCCAACATTTTTTTCTATATCTTGATATATATAACATTTCATCAATCTAATATGGATTCATGTTAGGACATTGAATAAAGTTAACATCCTTCATGGCATCTTGTTGATATTTAGTAGTTCTATCATTAGTTTTAATATTCATGATAATTCCATCAACAGGGTGGATAGGATATGTTTTACAATGCATAATAGCAATAATAAATGGAGTCAATCATTCCCTTTAAAGTCTAGTGGTAACAATAACAATCTTATATTGAATGTTACAACAATAGGATTGGAGAGAGGATTGAGATTGGTCATTTGTAACTTTATCCTTATTAGTATTTTTATATTTAATCCTTGTTACCCGCTTATCACATAGTTAATCCAAATAAGATACATTTTCCATGTGGAATAATATGAAAAAATTAATTTCATAACTTGTGTTAACTAATTATGTTCATTCAACATGATCATGATTTATGTATATTAGGGAATAATAAAAAATGGTAACTAAAAATAAAACCATAATGTTGAGATATATAACACTATAGTAATGAAACTCTAATAGAAAAACCTAATGCTTTTAATTTTTAGATGTGTACCATTCACGAATATATTTTATCCTAATTTATATCAATGGGTAAGATAAATTTAAATAATATAGAAATTTAAATTTTAGTTTAAATATTAAGATATGGCATTCAAGCACACATCTGAATGTAAAAGAATAAGATTATTTTTTTGATTTGACAAGCGACATATGATAAATATATAAATTACTAAAGAGACCAAAATAATTGGTTTTTTTTGATCAATTTTTAACTATGTTTATATTATGTAAGTGAAAATTAGGGATAATAAGGCATGTAGTTCATTTAGTTTTGAAACTATTTTTTATCTATGCTAGATCAATTCTACTAATCCGATTGAGTATCATTAGTTTATATTGACCTTTTTATTGGTAATGATCTATGTATAAGTAAGGTATTGATAATTTATATTCACTTGTGAATTCATTTTCTTATTTTGTGTTTACAATTATAAACACTGATGATGTGCATAACTCCAAATTTTAATCTCTTTTGCTTTGAAACCCTAGGTGTGCTTGTGAGGGATAAAAAAACTAAAAATAATGGGAAATGTAATGGGTTGATTTGACCCCAATAAACCCCATATAATTATTTAAAAATACCTTCATATTTACATCTATAAGAAGAGAATTCAATCCACATGTAGTTCTCCCACCTAGTGTGAATTTGTAGTTGTGTTCTTTTTATATATTTATGAAACTAATGAGCTATATGTATGTAACTAATGATTGGATTTTAAATTTAAAATTACTTAATATTTTTAATTGGATATTCAACCTTTGATGAGATGCCTAATCTCTCCTCATCCAAGTGGCACAATGGAAACACCTATAGGCTTGTGGGTAGCTTAAGGATGAGGTGAATCTCTAGATAGGGCTAGTTCCCTTAATGTATCACTTTGGATTATAAATAAAGCTTAGCTTTTAAGGGGGAGGGAAAGATATAAATAAGATAAAACTATATTAATGGAGTTGATACACCAAATAATATGATGAGTTTCAACCAACAGCATGTTATACATGAGAACAAAGGACTAATCAAACATACACTCCTTCAATCTGTATCTTCTCACATCAGTATTACATTATGAGGTTATGGATAAATTTATAAATATAGGATGACTATAAAATATTAATTTAATGGATATAATGAATATACTAGCTCAATAAATCCTTGAAATTTCTTAGAAAACTTCACATGCCCTGCAAAAAGAATTTTTTCAACTACAAATAGGGTGAAAGAATCAGACAACATGCTAAGGAATCAATAGCCTTCACTAAGCAAGATTCATCATCTAATTAAAATAAACTGATGAATAGTCATGAAGAGGTAAAAATAAGTAGTATTATTTATCCAATGGTATGCAAATGAGCAGGACTTCATCATACTTAGGTGGAACATAAGTTACAATGGCCAAAATGGCTAGTTCTTATAGAACTTGAGAGAGAGAGAAGGGATAATTCCAAGGTTAAGAAGGAAACTTATAAATATTATAAAATAATTTAATTTGAATTATAATATTATGTTGGATTAACCATGCAAGGTCAGGAAGTCCAAGTGTCCATATAAGTCATAAAACTCTTACAAAGTGGCATGAAAGTTCTCATTCTGGCTAAAAACATTGCCTTCATATTTTGAACTTATTTGAACATCTAAAAAATAATTAGGGATAGGTATAATTATTTGAATAAATTTTAAGGATTTTATACATTCCTTTACATGCATTTTTTTAGGCCTTGTCATCTAGAATCATCTGGGAATGATCCATCATCATCTACATTCTAAAAACCTCTTCCTTCATCCACCCTATACACTTGGCCTCCAAAAGGAATTATTTTTACATTAAAATATATAAAAGGGAGTTTATGACAGGTTTCAAGATCTTAATTGGCCTTATAATCATCAGGGACACCTTAAAATACCTCACTTGAAGTTTTTCACCCTTCTCACTAGCTTGTCCACTAAGCCAATTTTGACTAGCCAAGATGAGATTTATTGTTTACACAATTAGAAGTTTTAGAATTCATTAAATGTCCATATGTAGTTATCACAATTCTTAATATTCCCCCCAAACTTGATTTCATCTCTTTAAACCTCTTGTAGCTTATACAACACATAAAATAGTCAAGAAAACCCTATTTATATCATTTATGTATAGATTATATATAGATAATTTTGATTATATGGAGCATAAATAAGTATTATACAAACTCCAATCATCATTATATTCAAACTATTTCATTTTGGTGCATTACCTCTCTCATTTCATTAAAATGGTATTTACAAGGGTTTAGCAAGGGTTTTGAGCAGTTTTCACTCTTAAGCAATGTTCATAAAAACCTGACATTGGGATCTCAAAATAATTCCAAAAAAAAAAATTAAAAACCTTCATCTACATCCCTAAACTCATTATATTAACATGTAAACCTCGAGGGAGATGTGAGCATCCAACACTAGCATATTGAGTTCTTCCTTCCCTTTGTTGCAAGCCTAAGTGGATTTTGAGCTCAAAATAAAATATATTGTGACCCATATAAAATTTTAAATATTTATAACACCTTTAAAAACCCTTTAATAATTATCCAATAGGATATGAATCATATTTCATGTTAAAAGTGTAAATGGCTCTCTAATTGGGCACTAGGCTTAAACCTTGCCTAACATGTTTGAGTTGTCTTAAAGCATAAAGTAGTTTATTAATCATTATCCCTACCTATAATAGTTTAAAAACACCTTATTTTACCACATATACATGTTATCATTTATCATAAATCTCAATTAGATCTAAAAGTGAAGGTGATCTCTTGTTTGGATTCTAGGCAAAAACCTTGCCCTTAGGCTTGACTGTAACTCTTATGGTCTAGAGAATTCTATCAAGTTACCTCCTTATGTAATGTATTTATCATGTTTATAAAATTTTAATCCATATTAACAAACATTTTTTAAATATTAAAACAACTCCTAGTCACACCTTAACACTCATCTCTCAAACTTGTAGGCTACATACAGAAAGGGAGTGCCCTCTATCTAAGACAAAACAAAGGGAAATCCTCTATTTATTCATACAATATTGATAATTTTAGGATTTTATATAAGTTTTATAAATTCCATATACAAAATTTTATACCTTTGTCTTAATCCTAGACCCTCCAAAAGCCTCAAATTCCCAAACAGACTTCTTGAAGGTAGATTGTGCACACTTTAGACTATGTTTGGCTTGTATAAGATTCTTGTAGGTGTTATATATATTATTTAGGAATTAAATAAAAAATTTAAACCTAAAATAAAACATTAAAATACTAATTTAATCCATTTTCTTACTTTCCTTCACATTTTGGGGTTTAGAAACCTTCAATACTAGTCATAGACAGTTGACTATGTTTCCAGGGTTTTCTCTTTAATAGTGGCTCCTGTAGATGTTCATACACATTTGTATCATAGGTATAGTGTTGAAAGTATTTTATAGGTTATTTTAACCACAAAAATTCATATTCATACCCACATAATTCATGTTCATACCCACACAAGTCATGCTCTAGCTTACTGTCTACCTACAGTCAATTATAATTGATTGTATTGAAGCTATCTAAACCCTACCTATAGGTACAAATTGGACATTTATAGTGTTGTTTTAAGATTATAATTAAATAATTTTAGATTAAAAAAACATATTTTTATACCTTAAATCAGTTTGTATTCCCTAAAACACTACCAAAACACCAATGCTAGTTCACTGTCTGCATACCCTATTGTAGGTGAACATTTTCCATGATAAAGACTCATGTAGGTGTATATGGAGCTTGTAATATCATAATAAACATCAAAATAATTATATTTATTCCATTTTTTACACCATTAAATCCATTTAATCATATTAACCATGATTTAATTCTTGATTTGTAACCTTAGGGTTCAATAATCACTCAAAACTCCAAACCTATATATGAGAATGTAAGGTTTCAGTATTTTTTAGGCAACTTTGAGGTTTCAAAATTACATCTTATCCTTAATTTATAACCCTAATATTTGGCATGAATCCTCTCTATGATAGGGTATATAATTTTCACCTATCTATATGATTTAATATTATTTCAAACATGTTATAAGATATTCCCAATATGCCCTTGGATCTCTATTTTGCATTTTTAGGGAAAAGGGGCCTGAACTCAATCATCTCATCCTTGAAAGCGATTTATATTACCATTTTTCATCTTTAAACTTCAAACATGTTTTTTTATGGTATCTTAAATGTACTAAGATCCCAAAAATGTTTAGCCACATGCTTCATAAACTCCTCTATGACATTCTAACTCTATGTATCATCACCCTTGTCTGCAAGCACTAAATGTACACTTAGAAAATTAGCAAGATATTATGATCTTGTATTTAATTTATGCCTTATGAAAGTTTTATAATTAACTTATAAGGCTCCTAGTATATTTAGATCAACTGTTAAATCTCCTCCTCCATCATGATGTTATCAAAGAGAGACCCCTATAGATGGACTTAGGTTGTATGTAAGCAATGCACCTGAAATGATTCATGCACCAAACGGATTGGTTTCATGGTCAATTTATATTTTCACCAAACTATCAACATGAAACAATATGATACTTCCAAATAACCTCCATGGACATGCTAAATAGGTTCCACATGTGCTCCAACATGGATACAAATGAAATTGATCAAAGAATTGGTTATAAGCCTAACAAGACTGAAAACTTGATCCAAACATGGTTTATGAGACTATACATGAGGTAAGGATGATCAATATAGAGATAATATATTTTGAATATCACATCATTTTCCTATGAAGCTTCCTCTCAGAACCAAACACTCTATAAATAAAGATCATTGATTGAAACTTCACATGGTGACACCTTCCTACAAAGTGAGTTATTTGGACTATCAATTCAAATTAAAACATGAAAAAAACCATAGGAAGAATTTGAGAAGGAGTTAAAAATAACCTATAATCATCCTTAGCAACTAGTTTATGTAGAATTTCCTAGAATAGATTAAAACCTATACGGTACATGAAACAATAAGCAAAAAAGTATAGTCAACTTCATGATGATGGTTCATGAAGCACAAGCCACCACTATTCAAAATATTTATATTTAAATGAATGTATCTAAGTTTAATTTCACCTCCCCAAGGTATTTAATCTAAAATGTCATATGTTGGTTATACCAAGTACAAATTTAAAGATTACTTCTACTTTCCAAGAAGAGTGAAAAATGAGTAAAATAGTTTTGGGCCAAAAATGGCACTTTCAGAGCTCTTGAAACATGTAACTGAGCTTTATGAATTTTAAGGGAAATTATATGATCTTCTCCCACATTTCACACTTCCCCATGGGTTGTACAAGTGCCAAACTCACCTTTTTTCCCAAGAAAACTACTCTTTCCTCTAAAACACCTACTAATTTTAGTTAAAAATAATTACCTAAGACATAATATAACACATGGCACGTGGCATCACCTTTTAGAACCTTCACACTTCCAATAAATCCATAAAAGTCATTAAATACCCCTTTTTTACCTCAAAATGACTAAAATGACTAAAGACCAAGGCTAGTATAACATTAAATGACATTAATTAACCTATAAAACACCTTGTTACATATGTATTATCCCCATAAAACACCTAAAAATAAAATTTTTACCTATAAGTGCCCCAATTTGGCCTAAAAGTCAAATTTGGTCAATAAATTGGTGACTCATAAGGGTATTATGCCTGTTATACTAACTGGACCAGTGGCCTTATCAATAAATTGGGCTTAGGAGTCATCTAAATTCTAAGACAAATAAAGAAACCTTTGACCATTGACCACAAATTTTGATCAAGACAAGACCACTTGACTACCTCAACCACACAAAATAAAGGACACACACAAAGAACACAAATAAACTAGCAAGGCACACACACACACACACACACACATGTCCTCAAGGAACTTAGATGAATTAGAAAACAAATTACTATGCACAACTAGTAACTAAGCATACCTCCTTTCTAGGATCAAAAGGAAAGTTTCTTGAATCATCCTCTTGATGAGATGGATCATAGTGCCAAGCATGTTTCTTCTTGGATTTGGTGATTTGTAGATCATACCTATACCTTGGCACTTCACTTGATATTCTCTCAAGTATATCATCTTCAAATATTTCTCTAATGTAGATATATTTTTTTTTAACTTGTACACATACCTCATACTTTTTCCCACTCTTCAACTCATGGTCAACTTGCATCTTCTTTATAGGCATGGCTTCAAGAAGATTCATTTTTTTTTCCTTAGAAGATTGAGGCCAATAGGAGATTATTCCAACCTTCAATATTTGATGTGTTTCTCCCAAATAATTCAAACTATTATATCTCATCTTGATTATCTCAAACATATCATCATCAAATGCATATTCCTCTTGAAAGGGCATATTTGAAAAGTTAGCTTTTCTTTACATACTCACTTGAGTGCCCTAGATACCTTATCCATCTTTAACTATATCATAGCCTCCTTGAAAAGGATTATAACCTACTCCAATGACTGCAGTGATGGAAGATCCAAGGACTATTTCTTTCTCTTTGGAAAAAGGAAGACATTCTTCCATATCAATCCAATCTAAAGTTTTAACACAAGATACCACCTCTTATTCAAAATTTAGGACCTATTGAGGTCTCTCAAACTGTATCTCAAATTTCCTAATCTTACATTGATCTTTAAGGACTGTAATATCTTCAACCTCCTTTTTTGTGATTCCAAGATTAGGCATCTTGAACTAATGTGACTTAGTCCAATGAGGTTGCCAAGGAGTTAGGATTTCTTCAAGAAAGAGTTATAAGTTTTTGTTAATTAACTACTCCTCTTTAGGTTCCCATACCATATTTCCATCAAGGCCAAGGGTGATGGGGTGAGGACAAGATGAATTAGTTGGTGGAGGTGGCACAAACAACTCAAAATCAGATTGAGAGTGGAATGTATGGAATTCTTTTGGAAGCTCTTGCGGAAGGGGAGGCAGACCTTGAGCTAAAAAAAAATTGATTTTTTTCCTTCCACTTGAAAATAACTTCATTCACATCTGATTTAACTTGATGACTCTATTAAGGAAGGTGAGATGGGTTGTTTTTAGTCATAGGATCTCCTTTTGGGTCTAAACCTTCCATCATACCTTGACTTAGCAACTTCATTTTTGACTCTAACTCTTCAATTTGCTTGGCTAGATTCTCTTGAGAAAGTCTGTCTTGAATTTTATAGGCATCATCATGAGGGAAAGGGGTAAAATAGGGTTGACATGGAACACAAGGAGCTTCTTGAGGAAGGGTGGGAGGGACTTGCATAGAATCAACTTCATTCTCAACTTCACACTCCTCATCAATGTTTTTATCTTATTTCTTTCTCCATGACCCCACTATCTTATAATATCTTAGAATGTTAGGATTAGAAGTCTTGTTTTTTAGGAGGTGGTGCAACTTGAGGAGTGGATTAATTTTTTAAGAAGCTTTAGGTCTCTTTAGGCTTGGATTTTCCACTTTGTCTCCAATTTGGAATCTCATATCTAGAAGTTTCTCCTTGAGATGGGGATGTAATGTAAGAGGCCAATCTAGGCTTGAATTCCACTTCTTTTTATACTACTATGGATTGATTAATATGCATATTATCCAACTCAATCTACCTATCATGATTATCTTCAAAAATAAGGTTTAGCTCTTCAACTCTCTCTTCCAACTGATTGGGAAAAGGATGACTTTGATATCCTTGATTGGGATCATGAACAGGGATCAAATATGGCTGATAAGAAACTTGGGGAAGTGGATATAAAGGCTGAAAATTTTGGTGAGGTTTCCTTTCATAAACTCTTAGCCTATCCTCTAAGAAAAAAACTAGGCTACTCACATCAATCATCTCACTTATAAACCTTTACCAATTGGCTCTCTCAATAGGTACCCACTCTATTTTAACCAACTCTATTGCATCTCTCACCCTATGAATAAGATCACTAGGAACCTCTTGACCATATCCCCTTTATGTGTCAAGATCTAACATATACCTCTCATATCCCAAAAGTGTTTTTTTAAGGTGGAAATGGATTGACTTGAGAAGTGGCTAGGTTGACTAGGAGAAAGAAGGTATTGAGGAGGTTGGCTATAGGATTGATACACTTCATGAATGGGATAATACACTTTATTTTGGAGCTGGTTAAGAACTTGCTCTTTTTGATAGGGAATGGCATAAGCTTGAAATGTCTCAACAACTTGTGTAAAATAGTACTCAATACCAAAATTAGCCATGAAACCTCATTGAAAGTAAGAACACAAAATATATTACAAAAAATCTTCAAAAGGAAAACTGGGCTACTTGACCAACTTATGTATCTTTGGAGTCACCATTTATGCTTTGATATATGCCTCCAAAATTTGATTAGTGAAATACAACACCAAAAATCTTTCAACTTTTTAGACTAAGAGTCCCATCGAGAATGCCAAAAACTATTTCCACTTGGATTTTCACCCTTGAAGGAGATGTCTAAGCTCTCCTATTCCAAGTGGCACAATGGAAACACCTCTAAGATTTTGGGTAGCCTAAAGATGATGTGAATCTCTAGATAGGGCTAGCTCCCTTGATGTACCACTTTGGATTACAAATAAACATAAACTTTGGGGGGGAAAGGAGAGAGATAACTAAAATCAAAATATTCTAAGGGAGATGATACACTAAATAATATGATGAATTTCAACCAATATAATGTTATACATGAGACTAAAGGACTAACCAAACATACACTCCTTCAATCTATATCTTCTCACATCAATGTTACATTATGAGGTTATGGATGAATGTGAACAACTAGGAGGACTAAACAAGAGTCCTTGAATGAAATTAATGAATATACTAACTCACTCAATCCTTGACATTTCCTAGAACACTTCACATTCCCTTCAAGAAGAAGCTTTCCAACTACAAATAGGGTGAAAGAATGAGACAACATGCTAAGGAATCCAATGCCTTCACTAATCAAGATTCATCATCCAAGTAAAATAAACTTATGAATAGTCATTAAGAGGTAAAAATAAGTAGTATTATTGATGAAATGATATGAAAATTAGTAGGGCTTCACCATAATTAGGTGGAGTATAAGTTATAATGGCCAAAATGGCTAGTTCTTATAAAACTTGAGAGAGAGAGAGAGAGAGAGAGAGAGAGAGGAGCAGGAGGAGGAGCAGGAGAGAGAAAAATTCTAAGGTTCATAAAGACACTTTTCAATATGATAAAATAAATTACTTTTGTATGAGAAGAGGATGTGGGATAAACCATGCAAGGTTAGGAATTCCAAGTGTACATACAAATCATGAAACTCTTGTAAAGTGGCATGAAAGTTCTCATTCTGGCTTAAAAACCTACCTTCATAATTTGGACTTGTTTTAACATCCAAAAACTAATTATGGATAGGTCTTATGATTTAATTAAGGTTAAGTCTTTCCAAAATTACTCTCCATGCATTGGTTGTAGGCCTAGTCATTTGGAATCATCTGGGAATGAGCCATCATCATTTATAGTCCAAAAAGCTCTTCCTTCATGCACCCTACACACATGGCCTTAAAAAAGGAATTATTTTTCCATGAAAATATATTGGAGGGAGTGGATGACAATTTTAAATACCCTACATATCTTTATAATCATTAGGTACACCTTAAAATCAGCCCACTTAAAGTTTTCTACCCTTCTCACTAACTTGTCCACTATGCCACTTTTGACTGGCTAAGATGAGAGCTATTATTTTCACACTTAGAAGTTTTTATAAGGCATTAAATTTCCATATGGAGTTATAAAAATTCATAATTTTCCCCCAAAATTTATTTCATCTCTTGAAACCTCCTTTAGCCTACACAACACACAAAATAGTTAATAAAACCCTATTTTTACCATGTTCATATATATTTCATACAACTAATTTTTATGTTATGGGGTCTTATTGAGTCCTATATAACCTCCAATTATCATTATATACAAACTATTTAATTTCGATACATTATATCTCTCATTTCCTGAAACTAGTCTTTACAAGGGTTTAACAAGGGTTTTAAGCAATTTTCACTCTTAATCATTGTTCATAAAAACATGAAATTGGAATATCAAAATAATTCCATTAAAAAAATTAAAATACCTTCATAAACATACCTCAACTTATTATATTCCCATTCACAACCTTAAAGGAGATGTGAGCATCCAACACTGGGGTATCGAGCTCTTCCTTCCCTTTCTTGAAAGCCTTAGTGGGTTTTGAGCTCAAAATGGTCTTTCTTGTGAAATATTTATCACACTTGGAAAAACCATATAATCATTATCCAATAATATATCAATTATATTTCATGTTAGAAGTGTAAATGGTTCTCCATTTGGGCACTAGGCTTAAACCTTACCTAACAGGGTTGAGTTGCCTTAAAGCACAAAATGGTTTTTTTATGGTTATCCTTGCATATAATATCTTAAAAAAACCTTATTTTCCCACATATACATTCTATAATTTATCATAAATCTCACTTAGATCTAAAAGTGAAGGTGATCTCTTGTTTGGATTCTAGGCCAAAACTTTGCCCGTAGTCCTGACTGCAACTCTTGTGGTCCAGAGCATTATGTTGGGTTCCCTCCTTATGTGACATATTTATCATGTTTTTAAAAGTTTTATCCATCTTAAAAAACCTTTTTAAAATATTAAAACAGCTCCTTGTCTCACCTTATCACTCATCTCTCAAACCTGTAGGTTATATGCACAAAAGGAGTGATCTCTGTTTGAGACAAAATAGAGGGAACTCCCCTATTTATTCAAACAATATTGATAATTTTATGATTTTATATAGGTATTATATATTCTCTATATAAAATTTTATCCCTTGGTATTAATCCTATACCCTCTAAAGGCCTCAAATTCCCAGATAGACTTCTTGAAGGTAGACTGTGCACACTTTTTACTATGTTTGGCTTGTTTAAGATTCCTATATATTTTATCTAAAACGTTTAAGAATTAAATACAATGTTTAAACCTTAATAAAACCTTAAAATATTAATTTCATCCATGACCTTTCTTTCCTTCACAATTTGGGGTTTAATAACCTTTAATACCAGTCATAGATAGTTGACTGTGTTTCTTGGATTTTCTCTTTAATAGTGGCTCTTGTAGATGTTCATACACATTTGGAGCCTAGGTATAGTTTTTAAAGTATTTTATATGTTATTTTAACCACAAAAATTCATATTCATACCCACACAAGTCATGTTCATACCCACACAAGTCATGCTCTAGCTTATTGTCTACCTACAATTAATTATAATTGACTGTGTTGAAGCTATCTAAACCCTACATATAGGTACAAATTAGACCTTTACCATGATATTTTAAAATTATCCTTGAATATTTTTAGGTAAAAAAATATATATATTTTCTACTTCACTCACTTTTTATTCCCTAAAACACTACCAAAACACCAATGTTAGTTCACTGTTTGCATAACCTACTTTAGGTGAACATTTTCCATCAAAGATACCCCTATAGGTGTATATGGAGCTTAGAATACCATAATCCACATCATATTGATGATATTTATTCCATTTTTTACACCCTAAATAAATTTAATCATCCTAACCATTATATAATGCTTGATTTGTAACCTTAGGGTTTAATAGTCACTCAAAACTCCAAACCTGCAGATGAGAATGTAGGGTTTCAGTTTTTTTAGGCAACTTTGAGGTTTAAAAATTACATATCATCCTCAATTTTTTACCCTAATATTTTATATGGATCCTTTATATTTTATGGGATTCAATATTCACCTATATATATTCTATAGGACTATTATAAATGTGTTATAAGATATTCCCAACATGCCTCTGGATCTATGTTTTACATTTTTAGGGAAAAGGGGGGCTGAACTCAGTCATCTCATCCTTGAAAGTTATTTATATTACCATTTGTCATATTAAAACTTAAAAAGTGTTCTTTTATGGTCTCTTCAATCTTCTAGTATCCCAAAAAGCTTTGGCTACTTATTTCAAAACTCCTCTATGACATCCTAACTCTCTGTATCATCACCTATACATGCACATTTCCTATCTGGAGCCAATGAATGTAAAATTAGACAGCCAACAAGATATTATAATCTTGTGTTTAATTTAGGCCTTATACAATTTTTCTAATGCATTTATAAGAGTCCAAAATATTTGGATCAACTGTTAAAGCTCTTCCTCCATCATGATGTTATAAAAGAGAGACCCATGTAGGTGGACTTAGGTTGTATGCAAGCAATGAACTTGAAATGATTCATGCACCAAAGGGACTAGATTCATGGCCAATTGATATTTTCACCAAAATATTAACATTAAACATCATAATACTTCCAAATCACCTCCATGGAAATACTAAAGAGGTTCCACACATGCTCTAACATGGATACAAATGAAATTAAGCAAATAATTGGTTGTGAGCCTAGCATGACTGAAACCTTAATCCAATCATGGTGTTATGAGACTATAAATGAGTATAGGATGATAAATATTGATTTAATATATGTTAAAATCACATCACATTCCTATGAAGCTTCCTCTAAGAACTAAACACTCGACAAACAAATATATTTGACTGAAACCTCACATGGTGAAACCTTCCTACAAAGTGAGTTATTTGGACTATCAAATAAACTTTAAACATGAAACTAACCATATATATAATTATATAATTATACCAACATCATTTGGAATCATTTTTATAAATTGGTTCATACAGACTTTCCCTAAATAGATCAAAACCTATAGGGTGCATGAACAAGTAAGAAGAAAAGTAAAATCAACTTTATAAGGATGGTTTATGAATAAATATCCACAATTATTAAAAATATATATATTTAAATGAATGTATCTAAGTTTAATTTCACCTACCCAAGGCATTTGATCTTAAACCTCCTTTGCTAGTCATACCAAGTACAAACCTAAAGACTGCTTTTACTTGCTAAGAAGGGTAAAAAAGGAGTAGAATGGTTTTGGGCCAAAAATATAAATTTAAAATCACCTAAAATGTTTAAATGAGCTTAATTAAGTTTAAGGGACATTCTATGATCTTTTCCCATATGTCACCCTTCTCCATGGGCTATACAAGTGCCAAACTCACCTTTTCCCCAAGAAAACTACTCTTTCCTCTGAAGCACCTACCACTTTCAGTTAAAAATAGTTGCCTAAGACATAATATGACACATGGCATGTGACATCACCTTTTGGAACCTTTAAAATTCCTAGGAAACCTGTACAAGTCATTAAATGCCCCTTTTTAACCTCAAAATGACTAAAATGACTAAGGACCAAGGCTAGTATAACATTAAATGACATTAATTAATCTATAAAACACCTTGTGATATATGTATTCGCCCCATAAAATACCTAAAAGTTAATTTTTTACCTATAGGTACCCCAACACTTTGAATTAGATTTAGAGTTCTTCATACTTGGCTTGTGACTACTTATAGTGAATTTTTTGTAATTTTTTAAGAAAAGAGAAATTTTATTTAGTGATAAATAGTATAAATATTTATTTGTGTGTGGCTGTGCATGCCATATATGCACCTAGTCCCAAGATTTTGAATGAGAGCTTGAATTTTTTATATATGGATCCATTTGAATAATTTCCTATGCCACTGACACACTAGGATAATGGGTCAACCCTAAGGGTGGGTTTGATTTTATAAAATATTTGTTGTTAAGAGTGGGTCAATATTAAATAGATTAGCTCAATATCAATTGTCAATACTGACTGAATTTGGTAGAACAACCATTGTATAGGCATACTAAACTAAGAGTGTATATATGTTTTTGGAGGATATTTAGTAGGTTTTAAATAGTCAATGAGGTTAATGTAGGTGTATAAAAATATAAATATAAGGGTTCACTCATAAGATAGCATGCAAGTATGAGAGAATGGAATATTAGGACCTTGTTTGAGTGCTCAAATTATGCATGGTAAATGTGTGTCAAGCTTATAATTTTCATGTACCAAAGACCATTTTTTTAGTATTTACACACTATTTATTTAATTATTTAGTGTTTACATGTAATTAACTTCATTTTTGGGGGGTAAGTCATCATGCATATTATCATTAGAATAAAACTTTTAAAAAATCATAATTTGAATGTGGATTAGCAAGAAAATTTTATATGACATCAAAATTAAAAACTATAATTTTAGGTAAACATTCATCATCATCATCATCATCTATGACATTCAGTTCATTGGGGATAGTAGATGTACCATTTATTGAATGAAGTCTTTACATTTATTCCCTTTATTTTTCTCTCAACACTTATAATTCCTCTAGAATATTGTGCTTTAAATTGTTCTTGGATTTATAAAAAACCCATCACCCATGAATAGATAAATTTGATAGCTCTTAAGGGTTGAAAAAAATATGAAATTATTAAAAAACAAATTGTAGCACTATGTAGAGTGTAGAATGATACAAAGTAGAAATGTGGGGATGAAATTCTCAATATGATAAAATAATGATGTTGGGGCCTGCACTATATTCTTGTTCAAAGGAATATGAACACCATATAAAATATACATGTTATTATGTGTGTTACGATTCCTACCTTCTACTAATATGTTTTTATGAACATAATGGATCCATCACATATCATACTCAAAAATAGATTTGAAAGAGGCTCAATGTGGCCCAAATCATATTATCTATTACATTAAATTAATAATTGTATAAATATATAATAAATTTAGGGATGATTCAATACAAATCATATCATATATAGTTTTAATTAGGTTCAAGGGCTCTATTTATCCCAAACCATATCATTGATTGTAATAATTGGCTAATTGGCTCCATTATTGATGGAAATAGAGATAATTTATAACTAAATTGCATCATCTTATTGTAGTTAGGTTCAATAGGATCAAATCAGCACCAAATACATCCTTAATTTAGATAATTCATTATTGGTCAGTTTCGTGATGAAATTAGGGTTGATTAAGCCCAAAATATCATTTTATATAGTCAAAATTAGGTTTAAAAGAGGATCAATTCATCCCAAATCACATCATAGATTGCATTAATTGACTAATTAGCTTAATATATGATAAAATTAGGGGTAATTGAGCCCACAATCACATATTATAGTCATAATTGGGTTAAAGGGGCTCAAATTGGACATTATGTCCTCTGTGATTGAATGAAACAATTATTTAGTTCATTTTATGATGACATTGGCACCGATTGAACCCCAAATCATATCATCAATTTCACCAATTAACTAATTGTCTCAATATTTCATGAAATTAGGGATAATTTATCCTTAAATCACATCCTATATTTTTAGATGGGTCTAATTGTCTCAAATTGGCCCTAATTACCTCTATTATTGAAATAGTAGACTCTTTGGTTTATTTCATGATAAAATAGGCATTGATTGAGCCCAAATTACATCTTATAGTTGTTTTTAGGTTTAAAGGGCTCAAAATGGAAACTAATTTTATCTTTAACTGAACTAATTGATTCTTTGGTTCATTCTATGATGAGGTTGGGGATTATTGAGCCCTAAATCATAAACCATACTATTGGAATAAGGTTTGAAAGGGGTTCAATTTGGCCCAAATCATGTTAGTGATTATACTAATTAATTAAATTGGCTAAATATTCATAACATTATGGCTAATTGAGCCACCAATCACATCCTATAGTCTTATTTAAGTTGAATGGAATTAAAATCACCCCAATTGCCTTTGTGATTAAACCAATGGGCTCTTTTGTTCATTATGTGATGACATTGGGGCTAATTTAGCCCCAAATCACATCACTATGTTTAACAACTAGGTATTATTTTTCTTTGAATCACACCATATAGTCATAGTTAGGTTGAAAGGGCTCAAATTAGACCTAATTGCCATTGTGATTAAACACATTGAATCATTAGTTTGTTCTATAATGGAATTGGGGATAATTGAGCCCAAAATAACATCTTATACAATCAAAATTTGGTTAACATGATTCAATATAGCCCAAATACCATCTCTAATTCATTATTGACTATTTATTTAAAATTTTTATGGAATAAAATTTAATTTAGCCCCAAACCATATCCTATTTTTGTAGTTAGTTTAAAAGGGCTCAAATTAGCCCTAATTACCTATGTGATTGAATAAATCAAATATTTGGTTCATTTTTTTATGAATTGGCCCTAGATCACAACTTATATAGCTAAAATTAGATTCATGGGGCTCTATGTTTCCAAAATCACATCACTGATTACACCAATTAACTAATTGGCTCAATATGTGATAAAATTAGGATTAATTGAACCTCAAAACACATCATATTATGACAATTAGGTTTATGGTGCTAAAAATTGTGCCAATTACATATTTTATTGAACCTTTTATTTCTTTGGTTCATTATATGATGAAATTGGAGCCAAATGAGACTTAAATAATTTTTTATATAATAAAAATTACATTTGAAAGGGGTTCAATTTGGCCAAAACATCATCACTAATTACACCAATTGACTAATTGTCTAAATTTGTGATAAAATTAGAGTTAATTGAGCCCTAAATCACATCATATAGTTTTAGTGAGGTTAAATGGGCTTATGTTGGGCCAAAATCACATTTTTCATTGAAGCATTCAACTCTTTAATTCATTTGTTGATGATATTGGGGTTGATTGAGAAAATAATACATCTTATACAGTCAAAATTAGGTTTATAGTGTTTAATTTAGCCTAAATTACATCACTAATTGTATCAATTAACTAATTGGCTCAATTATTAATGAAAATTAGGGTAAATATAGTCCTAAATCACATTATATAGTAAGGGTTAAGTTTAAGTGTCTCAAATTAGCCCCAATTATCTCCAATATTGAAACAAGTGACTCTTTGGTTCATTATATGTGTTTAACCATAAATTTAGATAATGATACATCTAGGGTTAAGGGGTATTATATTATATTTTACACAAGGATGGTGAACTAACCTAATGAGTAAGCCAATTAATAGAAAACTTATAAAAATAGTATTATGAATTTATACAACTAACATTGCTAAAAATAGTAAAGTATAATTATTGACAGATATTTCAATGAATTGTAATCAAATGATAATATTTGGTTTGTTGTGCTCATATAGGTTTGATCTTGAATAGATTAGAAGTAGATCAAAATAAAATCCTAGAATAGTCCTCAGATTCTATGAATATTATTTTTGTGGCCTTGGAATCTTGCATTAGATCTAGACAATTATGTTTGTTATCAGTCTAAATTTCACCCCTAAGAATTTTTTTCAAACCTTATTATTTAGATGATAGCATAAAATCACTTCTAGGTTGTGGGCAGCCTAATTAATGAAGTTAATCTTTAGATTGGGCTATCTCCCTTGATTCTTCACCTAATACTACTCACTAACCTACTTAAATTTCAAGGAAAAGGCAAAAAATACTAAAACCAAAAAGACATGGAGGTGATGCACAAAAATATAGTTTCATCTACTAGTTCAAAACATACACTTTTTAAATCAAGAAGTTTTAATCCTTACACACATATAACATTGACATAACTATCACATAAGTGTTTTATTGAGAGGTTCAACAATGAATGATAATACTTATGAGGGTAAAAATTGACCTTGTAAAGGTAAAAATGATGCAATTCAACTTCCAAATCCTATATACACTAAGGAAGAACACTAATAATGACCTCTAATAACTATCTTAACTTTTATACCATGGCTTAGTCATGTTTTCAAACATGACCAAACTATAGTCTAAAAATTATATGCTTAGTCCCCTTTATATATTTCCCCCTTTGTTCCCTTTTATTTGTGCATGGTCTAACTTTAATGTTTATAGGGTCATTTTATTGAATTATTAGCTTGGTCTAACCTTTGTTATTACCATGGTCCCTCTTGTTAAAACTTAGACTAATGTCTTAGTCCTAAGCCCCTATTCCTATTTATTAACATAAATGGGACCTTAGTCTTAAGACTTTAACCTAAGTCATATATATCCTCAAACCCTAACTTAAACCATGTGCTTATTTTTAAGATTGATGGACCATATTTAATTGGGCAACATTGATAAAATAGAGCAAGGTGGACTCAATGAATTGAATACTTTGATCCATGGATCCAATCTCGCTTGATCACATAGATCATAATCAATGATTTATGGTTACTTGTAGAAAATTGACCCAATGGAATGAACATAGCATTGAAATGCTAAATACATATGAAAGTCCCATAAGGGTGACAAGTTTCACCATCACAAGAACCCAAACAAATATCTATAGTTTGTAGGCGATTCTTAGTGTCAATAGAGTCATAAGACTAGGAGCCCCATAGAGCTATCAAGGAAAAATCATAGCTATCTACTTAGATCATGATCGATGGTTCACATTTAATTATGAGAGATGATTCTATGGAGTGTGTTGAAGTAAGATTATATGAGACCTACTAGCATGTCCAAGGAATTAAATTTGACATTCTTACACCCATCACTTGATACCTATGAGGCCATCATTGACATCTATAAGACCGTCAAAATTTAGCCACTATGGTTAACTATGAGAGATTAATTTTGGCATTTGCACGAATGCCAATGATAGCTATGTGACTATCTATGACATTTGTGAGACCATAAAAATTTGATCCCATGAACCTATCTCTCTTAAATGAATGAATAAGTTAAATAGTGCTACGGTTTGTTGTTTGTGTTGCAGGATTAATAGAGACCCATTTAGAGAATAAGCATGTTTAGTGTTTTGTGCTTCAAAGATAAAATTTACCTTTCATTTAGCCTTTAGCCCATCATACTCCAAGTTCAAATTTTCATGGGATCAATTATAAACACCATAAACCTAGCTCAAATTTTATCCTATAGTGTGGTTATGTTTCTAAATATTTGACTAAACTTTGGTCTAAAATATCATGCTTGGTCCCCATATGTCCCATGATCTTATTTGGGTCTATCCTATAAAATTAACCTAAAAAATTCAAGGTCCCATTATTAAAAGTTAGCTTAGAATTTTTTACCCTAAAGTTTTATCATATTTATTAATATGGTAAAACCTTAGCTTAAAGAACATTTTACTCGGTCCTTTTATTATTAAAGGTCCCCTTTTATAATGATCTAGACTTACATTAAATACTTTAGCCTAAATTTTATATCATATTTATTAACACAAAATAAACCATAGTATAAATTCTTTAACCTAATTTCATATATGTCCTGATGTTAATTTAATCATCATACACCTTTACAAGATCTATAGCTCATGTGTGATCAGAAGAACATGATTGAATAGAGAGAGATATATGTGGACTATTCAATCCACATGGTGAACATGCACCAAATAATGGAGATAATAAGGTGTATAACTTGAGAATCCCTATAATAATGCCAAGTGGTGTAAACACAGGGCCTAATACAAACAATGGCCAATGGCATGCAACTCATAAGATTGATATTAATGACTCACATTGATCTGTGTAAGATGATTCAATAAATCAAGACCAAACAAGTTTTTAAAAAGGAAATGGTTAGTTTTTTAACATTAAGGAAAAAATTTCCATGAAAGTACTAATTGGATGCCACATAGAAGCCACCTAAGTAAATGATAAAACCAAATATTTTGTGTTCATGAAAAAGCAAAGGTATAAATGTAGAGGTCTAAATCAAATCCATGACACCAAATTCACTTAAGTCAAAAAAATTATCACCATTAAAGCACAAATGACTCACAAAAAAACCCTAACATCCACAAATCCCTAATTAAATCTAAAATTAACTATAGTCAAACTACAAAAAGCTCAATTATCATCTGACCAAGTGAAAATTAATCTAAAGCCAATGTGTAGACCACTATTGATAAATTTATAAAGCTCATAGTCATAGCATCATGGAAGAAACATATTAAGGATATAGATATCTATTTAACCATATATTTGGAAGTAAAGGTTTTTAATAATATAGTATTTGATGCTATGGTGTTAAACACTGTAGACAATAATTGGTCCAAACTCTTTTGACAAATTAAAGAATTGTAGCCTATAATGAAAGAGGATGAGAAGATTGAATCCTTTAAGACAATATAGTACAACCTGGTTGCAACATAGATGATGAGCCTTTACCACATAGTAGCAAAACTAGAGGTACTTCACTATATAGATGTCCTCCTCCCTATGTTTAAAGAAAGTAAAATTGAAAAAAGGTATTCTAATCAGTTAATGTACTTATAAATGCATTACCTATATGTCTCCTATTTATTTTTAAAACTATTATAAGGTACACAAGCCCTGAGTATATGTACCCACACTTAACAAATGGTTAATAAAAATACTTTCAAAACCATCCTTTCCCCATGGTTATATTATGGGAACCATGTAATTTTTGGCCTTTGTGAAAACATTCCCATCAGCCAATTTTGACATGGAATTAGGATGATAATGACCTTGACAAATAGTCTATGTGGAAACCCCACTACCACTTATGTTGATAGAATTTAGGTGCCCCTAGTATATTTTATGATTGAA
The DNA here is from genome assembly GCA_037957365.1 of Torreya grandis. Lineage (NCBI taxonomy): Eukaryota > Viridiplantae > Streptophyta > Pinopsida > Cupressales > Taxaceae > Torreya > Torreya grandis. The sequence continues at coordinate 1,942,390 of JARHVA010001597.1, read as the reverse complement.
AAAGAGTTCACCCCTCACATTGGTGAAGTTATCAGCACATGTTTATATAGATAGATATCCATAATCAAGAAAGGGTATGGGAAAAACTTCTACATGATGTCTTCCCTTCTATATGCCCTACTTGCCATAGTTGATATCCCTAAATTTAGGGTATGGTCACCTGCAAAGACATAGATAATGTCCCAATTCTATTCAAAATTTCATATCTTCAAATATAAGGACCATATTTACTTTATTTTTTATTACATCTATCTTGCCTTGACTGAGGTTATAATAAGTAATCCAATGACAAGGGTTATCCCATTGGAAAAAAAATTCATTGAGTCCATTAGAGATATTTAGTTTTATTTAGACTACATAATCATCAAGATTAAGGGAATGTAGTGCACTCCACTTAAACTACCAAATCATGTTCCAAACAAGTTGATTGAGCAAGAAGTTGTATTCCAAATATGTAAAGGTATAGATGGGTTTTGTAGAGGCAAAAAGAAAGGATTGTTGCATACTCCACCCTTAGCTATTATTAGAACCATCTTCTATTATTGGGATAACATTGAAGATGCTACTAGGCATAGAACATCTTTTTAGTTGCAACATGATGGATTAAGATAGGGGGACCCTAATGATAGAGTTGGGAAACATTTGAAGGCCAAACAAATAAATTTTACCTATGAACATTGAACAAGATTCTATGAATCAATTTACAACAAGGTTGCATCCTTTATAGAGGTATTGGTGAGGTTGAAGAAATAGGGCATCAATTCAAAAGCTATATTGATGAGGGACTAAAAAGGGAATGATGATATATGGCAACTTGTTCTAAGGAAATACCACTTATTAGGAGGTCAATCCTATAAACCTCCTCCCATGTAGCCACAATCACAAGTGGAAGTCTCAAAGCTTGAATTATAGTCTGAATAGAGGATTAAATAAAGGATACTTTAAGAGGGGGCATCATCTTCAACCCAACCCAATGAACTAGGATATCTAATTGAGTACATTAATATGGTGCCATTGGACCAGGGTGAGATAGTGGAAGATGCATTGCAAATGTTTTCCATTGATTATCAATATGATGAAGAGGAAATATAGATGGAGGAACCCTAGCTCAAAAATAAAGAGGTGAAGACATAAAAAGAGAAGGAATTAGTTTTTAGTCTATTTCTAGTTGTTCCCCCACAAAAGAGAAAGGCTAAGTTTGCACTAGTTCTAGCAAGACCCAAGAGGCCTAAAATAACCTTCATTCACCCATTAAGTGAGGTTAATGTATTTAGTGAAGATAATGTTCTATAAGGACCAACGATCCCTAAATGGTTCATCTACGGTAAGCTACAAAAGATTCCTACTCTACAACACTCTTGGGCCATGACCAATTTAGTGAACATAATTATCCATGATGAGCTCAAACCATCGATAATTGCCTTGTAGAAGGATGAGAAAGAAAGAAAGATGGTTGCCCTTGGTGAGTCAAGTGTCACTCAGATGAATGCTCCTAGGGAGTCAAGTGGCACCCAAATAAAGACTCCATAACCTCCTCAAATATCTTGATCATTCGTTGGAGTCTAATTCAATCCAAAAACTATAGGTTGGGAGAGGGTGACTAAAAAGAGATCCATGGTTTTTGGTGAAGAATTAATATTTTAGAAGGTGGAATTATTTGTTAGTTTAACTCCAATAATAAGTAAAAATATATGTGAAGACCCCATATTTGAATAATATATACTTGGATTAGCCCAATCTTAATTAGCTCAGTTATAAACTGGTATCAAGGGTATGAAACAATGAATAGAGAACTTGAAGAAGCAAAGGGAGAATTTAGAGAGGTAGGTTGGTTTATATTTCCTAGACCTTATGATTGAAATATTTGTGGAATCCTTTTATGACATGTTCAATTTTTTAAATATTAAAAAAATCAAGATAGGGTATATTAGGCAACAAGATGTAGCAGCCAGGGATTTAATTACTCAATGGCAAAGTTCAAAAGATAAGATGAAGGATTTAATTAGAATATTGATAGGGGATAAAATCCAAGGTTTCAAAACCACCAACCTAGCCCATCTCAACACAGTCATGGGACTAATTGTATATAAACTTCAAGGATTGAGCATGTGGTCCAAAATCTTAGAAAGACTCCTTGAGGATGATAAAGAGTTATTTTATAGGATAGAATAATTCATTAAGACCATGATTTCCAAATCTACAACACTTAGATCCATGGGCATCATTATTGATAATCAATTCAAGCATAGGACCACCTTTGTCATGTAAGAGGTAAAGAGCAAAAGCTAAGGTAGGTCTGGGACTGAAAAAAATAGGGTCATGGCTATGATCCTAATAATAGAAGAAAATATATCCAAGGGAAGGAGAATTAAGGAGGCCTTAGAGAGAAATAGAAAAGATCTTGAAGACCTAGCAAATCAATAAGATGACATCTTCTTAGAACCTATATTTAATTTGAGGCTTATTAATGAGTAACATCAAAAGGTAGTAAGGCTATAACATTAGAACCAAGGGACTTCATCAGCACAGGGTCCACCAGTTAGTTAGGAATATTCTCTTTTGTGGAAGAATTTTAAATTTGAAAATAAAATATTCTTTTTTAAAGTCATATGTAATTTGTTAGCACATTTGCATAAAGGTAAGTCCATTTTAGAAATTCTAGTGTATTCTAGAACCTTTGTACAAAAGATAGATGTCTTTAGATATGTACACTTATAATTTGATATAATTGACTAACATATTTCCTTGTTTCTATAGAAAGAGTATTTTACATTGTAAAGAGAAGGGAGTTTTGAGCCAAAACTTGTATACTTTTGAGCTATCAATGCAAATAAGGAATTCTGAAAAGATTGTCTAAATTTGTTTGCATCATTTACTATATGGTTTCTCTCTTAATTATTTATTTTGAATCTTAGATTTGAATAGTTATTTTGAATTCTTGGCATGTACCTTTTAAATGTAGAATTGTTAACTTGTGCATATGCTAGGTTAATTGAAGGTTCCTTTGCTTCATTTTATTTTCTCTGCATTTGTAGATATGCATCAACTATCTTTTTAAAGGAGTAAATATTTAGAAGTAATTATGGTTCTTATTTTCATTGTATCTTATCTTCTTTAGATGTTTGCCTGATATACATTGTGATTTGAGCTTAAATTATTTTACTTCATATATTGGCTTTAAGTGCATGCTTGGGAAACACTTGAACTTTATCATCATGTATGAGATGAAGATCAACAACACTTTTCTTATATGCCTTACCCTACCTTTTTACTTTTTTTTTAATCAAATCAGTTTAGCATAGTTTCCACTATAAAAATTCATATGGATTAATCTTTAGATTAGAATTTGATCACAATTAACTGATATTAGTACAGATTACTTCACTTTGCAAAGATAGTTTTAATAGGGCCAAGATGGCTCCTAACCACCAAACTTTATAAATATTGTGGAATAGTTTACTTGTTCTACCACTATTTCATCATAGGTAACCAAATTACCACAACCTGCTAATCATTCTCTAAATTCTTACAATTCCAAAATTATAAGTGTTCTTTAAACACCAAGATCACATGTGATACACTTAGAGGCATCAATAGGTAGGGCTATGCTAGCACTAGAAGGAGGGCCCAATTCTCTATAGATTTGTAGTATATTTGTTGGTTTTTGTGAATTTTGTTTAAAGATCACTTTACTCTTTACATATTTGTGTTTATTTTAGAATAATCATGTAAATTTTAGTGATCTTCATAGTTTCAAACTGGTCTTTGTGTTTGTTTAAAAATTAAATTAAGGTAAAAATAGCTTTAGAGTTGTAAATTCAATAAGTTTGAGGTTAGTAATAGCTATTTTGATCATAGATTCATGAATTCTTTATAAATTTGAGTTTATTTAGACTTGAACGAGTGTAGATCATTCATACTTATGTATCCAAAAACTTATTTGAGATAGTTTAGTTAAATACTATTGTCCTTTATTATTTTTTACATGAGTCATTGAAAAAATTGCTTAATGTGCAAGTTTGATCACTACTCTTTGTAAAGATTGATTTGACACATTGTATTTCAAACAAGATTCAAAATTCTCAATTTAAAATTACCAAATATATGAACAAGGACATATTCAGAGACTAGGTAACATCTGCTTGAGTTAGAAGCCCATAGAAGAGCTAGGTAGGACAAAACTAAGTGAAGGCTTTCAAAGTCTTTTCCAACTTCCTCAATTCAATTTTCTCACGTATTTAAACCCAATCAAGTATGGATTGGCTTGGTGGCTCTTCAATTAACATGCTAAGTGTGGTAAATGACCTTCCCCATAACCTTGAGAAATATTTACCAGTATTTAGTCCTACTAGTATTTTAACTGAGAGGAACATATTAAATATTCAAAGTTGCATTAAGACTTATAAATGTAGTCCATGAGGATGTAGCATGTAGGATATTTCTTTTTTAATTTTAAAGATGTTGCATATGAATGGTTTTTAAATTTTACCTAAGAATTACATTAACATTTGGGACTACTTTAACAATGTTTTCATTGACCAATTTGGAAAAATTATTAGTCCTTGTGTCTTATACCAACAATTCACCATGGTAAAAATGGATGCAAATGAACCCATAAGAGCTTTCAATGCTAGGTTGTAAAATATGTTCAATAGGACTATAGCTCTTTATAGACCAAATAAGGATTTAGCCTTAGAAATCTATAAAGATGCCTTAGATCTCATGACCTTTGTTTTTATAAAGAGAGTTATTGGGCCTATGAATACTCTAGCTTTAGCCTATTCTAAAGTAGTGAACATTAATAATCAAATGCAACCCCAAGGTTAGATGTCTTACTAAATTCACAACATCAACCCATATTTTCCCACTCTAAATTTCTTCCCCAATAACAATCAAAACATACCTACCTTGAATCAAATACTAACTCTGAACTAATTCACTCTAAGTCATGCTCATCCTACTCATAACTTAGGATTCTTGAACACTGCTATAAATGGATTTAATGCAGGTGATCAAAAATATTTAGTACCAAATAATAGTACTATTAGAAATCAAGTTCATAACTCGAAGGGTCCTAAAAATAAAAATTAATCTATCTTAAAAATGGTTGAAAAGTTAAGCACTAATTTTCTTAAGCTTCTAAAACAAGTTGGTAATATTGGAGAGAGTTTGGGTAGTAAATTTTGTTTCCAAAGGTTCAATAGGCCCAATAACAAGTTTTATAATGACAATTACAATAAAAATAATAATAATGAATCTTATACTGATAAGAAAACAATGGATATAAATCTTATTGATATCATTTTGCCTAATTTTTGTAAGGTATATTGCACTTCTAGGCATGGTGAGATAGATTGTATTGAATAATGTAAAGCTTTTGATTCCTTTTAGGAAGAGTTGGATAAGTTTGAAGTGGTTCCTAACAAAGATAATGGTGTGTGCACATCATAAATCTACTGACCAAGATTTCATGGTAATGATGTTTGACTTCAATTTCCAAGAATATAATGAACTTGGTGATATTCTTGAATAAGTCCATGATTTTTAGTAGCTCCTAAAGAAGACATATCCTCTAAGGAATAGAGAGTAGAAGCAGACCCTAACTACTTTAATACCTCCAAACAACTTTGGCACTCATATCGATACTACCTTAGATAATAACCTAGATCCTCTAAATGGAAGTACTTCTAAACATAGTGCTAATGCATTTAATTCTTTTAATAAAACTAGGTATAATATTGTAGAGGACATGAATAAAATTAAGGCTAATATTACATTTCATGAATTGACACAAATCACTGAGTAAAGAGACCTGTTGTTACAATCCTTATCTAAGAAGCTTGGTAGGCCACCCAAAACCAATAACACCAATGTCACTATGTATAGAGCTAAAATAGAATCCCCGCCTTTTCTATTTACTATCAGAATGTTTTGTAATAATTTATATAACTATTTGTTAGATTCTTGTGCATCCACAAACATTATGATAGTAAGTATTTGTAAACATCTTGGTTTGACTCCTATTAAATCTGACAGATGTTTTACTCAATTAGCTAAGTCTAGGGTCAAATTTATTAGGGAATTATCAAATTTTCATATGCAACTTGCCTCTAAGCCAAGGGTCTAGTAATTGATTTTCATCTAGGTGGAAGACATTATTGAATGTTTATGTCTTACTTTAAGAAAATAGTAGACAAAGGCCCTGAATGGATATATGTCCACTAACTATTCTCATTTGTGGTTACCATGGAAATGAGTCCCAAATCAGATTAGACTGGAAAGAGAGCCTCAGATGAAGCACATGATCACATAATATAATGTTGTGAATGAAATTTTTAACATGCTAGACTCTTATGATATCAACATGATGGATTCCAAATTAGGAGTGTATACTCTCAAGACTTCCAAGGTATGAAGTCTTAAGAATTCTCATGCTTTGCCTAGAATTTATAAATTACATTTTGATGGTGTTAGGTGTAAGTTTAGATCTAGGGTAGGAGTTATTCTTACCAATCATGTTGTGATAAAACTAAAAGTTGCTTATAGACTTTAGTTTCTTTGTACCAATAATCTTGCAGAGTATGAAGTTTTGATTCTAGGATTACAATTCACCATCAAGCATAAGGTTAAGGAACTATTGGTTCATGGTGACTCAGAACTTGTAGTCAATCTAATGAGGATTAGGTACCAATGTAAATTTTAATATCTCGAGAGATATAAGTTTAGAGTCTAGGATTTGATAGAATCTTGTGATGCATTCAACATTATTTCCATCCCTATGGAGGAAAACAAGGTTACTAATGAGCTTGTCTCAATTGCAGTTAATATTATGCCAAACCATGACTCTTAGAACTTTAGTATTGAGATGGATCCATGCCCTTAATCCCAGATAATGTAAACCATATGCAAGTTTTTAATGTTGACCAAAAAATCCTATATTTCATGACCAACTCAAGAGTATTTGAGGCCCATGTCATAGATGAGGCCAATGAGAATACTCTTGAAGAAGATGTTATATTTGATAACAAAGTCATTCAGCTAAATGACAACAAAAATCCAAAAGGCATGATTGTTATGGAGAGGTTATTTGACCAAGATATATGGAGGAAGCCCAGGAACCTGTAAATTCAAAAATGTTGGACATTGTACAGATGGAGGATGCATGAGAAGAAGATTTTTCTAACTTTAGGACACACCAACTCATAATGAAAAGGTGGTTTGATAAATATTCTAAGATAAAGGTGTTTAGACAAGGAGATTTAGTTATTCTATGGGACAAGGCATCTGAGCCTAAAGGTAAACATGGGAAGTTCACACCTCTATGGATAGGCCCCTAGTAGATTGTCAAGATATTTGGAGATAACACCTTCAAGCTAAAAGACCTACAAGATTCAAAATTAACATTGCCCACCAATGGGGTAGTAACTCAAGCATTAATTTTATGTTTCTCCACTAGGAGTCTTCATGGAGTAAATTGTAAGAATAGTTAGGTTTAGTGTAGGTGGGCTAGACTAATTTCTTTCTGATCTTTCCTTCCTATCCCTTATTTTTACATATGCTTGTATATATTTGTTTTCTTTTCTTTTCTTTCTTTCTTGCTTTCTTTTCTTTTTGTTTTATGTGTTTGATTGTTTTTCTTCATTCCATGATTCTAATAAGTTCTTTTGGATAGCATCCAACTCAGAGTTTATTCTAATTGCTCAGGAACTCCACATTTTAAGAATGCAGGTATGAATCTTAAGCCAATGTTGATCATGGATCTAAAATATGAGCTTAATGATATAATTTATAGAAACTAGTAAGGACTATAGATAAGCTAACTATTCCATAAGATCATAAACATTTTTTTTATTTGAAATTAATTTTAATAAAAATTGCACATATAGGATAAAAGATTAAATAATTGGAACACAGTCATTTTTGCACTTAACAAACATCCTTACCTAGGATGAAGGTTGAAACAATAGGTTATTATCTGAAGAGAAAATCCTTAAACCTAGCTAACTTGGTTCCCAATCTTTGCTAGAAATCCAAAATAGTATAATAATACAAAAATAAGAGCTTATTTCAAAATTAAAAGCTTTCCAAGTAAAGGTGATTCTAGTAATCTCCAATAGGCTATGAATGTCTACCTGATAGTGGAACAAGCCCTTTAGTGGAGACAAAGGTATCTCTATTGGGGCTATAAGCAAATGGTTGGAAGCAAAGCAATACCCAAGCCTTCCCTTGAACTAAAGCATGGTTCTTAATGAATATCCAAACATGTTGTAAGTCAATGTTAATGGTTAAAGACATGAAACTTAGAGGTTTCTCCCTAAATCCCATGACAAATAGTAAGTGGAATGAAAGCACACACACAACATGGCAAGGTTTTGATGTTTGATCCTAATTTTTTAGGTGAAATATTTGTTTTAACTATACATTGATCTTCATAAGGTTGTTGATCAATTGGAATAGGTAATTTAGTTGTTTGTCTAAACTAGAGTCTCTGAATTATAATATTTTTTATGTATCTCTTTAAAATCACCATTTGTTGAGGGAAACATACCCCCATTCTTAAAAAATGGGGACCCTTGTGTTAAAATTATGCAAATTTAAAATTCAAATTTGAAATTCATGTGATCATAGTGTCATTTGAGAGTTTTTCACATTATTTGTATTTAAATATCATCCACACCATATTCTAGTTGGTCTTTTGTTCAAGGTTCTACTTTAACTTTGCCCAACATGGCTAATAGTGAATCTTCATGTTTCAAGTTGTAGGTATAATGGAGCTCTCTTTAATTAAATTATAATAGGATTTTTTAATTCAATACATATTCAAGAATTTAATATCTTTTGGTATATATAAATCCAATTCCAATCCATGTTTAAATCCCCTGGAAGTCCTCCTTCAGAAACCTTGGCATAAGTTTTTGGAACAAATTCAAAATTGGTAGGAGCACTTTAAAAATGTTGTGGACTCAAGCTTAATTTTTATACCATGGCTTAGTCATGTTTTTCAACATGACCAAGCCATAGCCTAAAAATTATATGCTTGTTCCCCTTTATATATTTCCCCCTTTGTTCCTTTTTATTTGTGCATGGTCTAAATTTAATGTTTGCAAGGTCCTTTTATTATGTTCTTAGCTTGGTTAGACCTTTTTTATTACCATGGTCCCTATTGTTACAACTTAAACTAATGTCTTAGTTATAAGGCCCCATTTGTGTTGATTAACATAAATGAGACCTTAGTATTAAGAATTTAACCTAATTTTTATATGCCCCCAACATCTAACTTAAATTGTGTGTTTATTTGCAAGATTAACAGACCACATTTAATCAAGCAACATTTATTGAACAAAGTGAGGTGGACCTAATTAATCAAAGACCCAATCTCACTCGATCACATGGATCATAATCAATGATCTGTGGCTACTCATAAAAAATTGACCCAATAGAGTGAACATAGTGTTGAAATAACAAAGACCTATGGTAGTCCTGTGAGGGTGACAAGAGTCACCATTATGGGAACCCAAATAGAGATCTATAGTCTGTGGGCCCTTCTTAGTGTTAATAGAATCAAAAGACCAAGAACCCCATAAAGCTGTCAAAGCCCAATCATGGCTATCTACTTGGATCATAATTGATGATTCTATTTACTCATGAGAGATGATTAGATGGAGCATGTTGAATCAAAATTATATGGGACCTATTGGCATGTCAAAGGATTTACATTTGATGTTCTCACACCCATCACTTGATGTATGTGAAGTCATCATTGGCATCCATGAGACCATAAAATTTTATTCCCTATAGTTAAATATGAGAGCTTAATTTTGACATTCATGAAAACATAAATTATGGTCACATGACCATCATTAACTTGTGTGAGATCATCAAAATTTGAGCCCATGAACCCATCTCGCTTAAATGAGTGAACATGTTAAATATTGTTAAGGCTTGTTACTTGTGTTTTAGGATCAATGGAGATACATTTGGAGAATAAGCATGTTTAGATTTTTTTCTTTTGGCTTTTATCCCATCATAGACCAAGTTCAAATTTACATGGAATTGATTATAAACACCATGAACCTAGTTCAAATTTTATCCTAAAGTATGGTCATGTTTCTAAACATTTGACTAAATTTTGAATAAAATATCATGGTTGGTCTAAACCCATAGAATATATCAAATCTTAACCCTCCAACAACTTTCCCTCATAGTAAAATCATTGCTAATAAACCCATGTTTTTAATCCCAAATTACCCCATAGTTTGAACAAGCCAAAATGGATCAAAGTAAACTTTTTCAAAAAATGATGAATCAGTAACAATTCTTTGATGATCAACATTATTTTTTGTAAATTGACATCAATCTATATATACATAGCAACCCTTTCATTTTTCCCTCATGAAATTTTAACCTCAAAGAACTATTAAGATTTATTTAGGAGAATTAAAGGCGACTTCTAGCTCTATGATGAAGAAAGTAGGATATACCTAGTTGGTTTTAGGTCTATTATATTGACTTAACCTACCAAATACAAGGTTTTGTTATTAAAAATTTAGCTTAGAAATTTTTACCCTAAAGTTTTATCATATTTATTAATATAATAAAACCTTAGGTAAAAAAACATTTTACTTGGTCCTTTTATTATTAAAGGTCCCCTTTTATCATGATCTAGACTTAGCTTAAATAATTTAGCCTAAAGTTTATATCATGCTTATTAACATGAAATAAACCATATTCTAGAGTCTTTAACCTAAGTTCTTATATGTCCCAATGATAACTTAAACATTGTTCACCTTTGTAGGATCTACGATTCATGTGTGATTGAAAGAACATTTTCAAATAAAGACAAATCTCTATAGACTATTCAACATAACCTTTAAGGATCCATGGGATTACCATGTGTTAAATTCACACCAACTGATGAAGCTAATAAGGTGGAGATCTTGAGAAGCCCTACAGGACTACTAAGTGGTGTAACTATAGGGCCTAGTATAAATAGCAGCCAATGGAATGCAACTCATAGTATCAAGATTAATAAATCACATTGATCTATGCAATATGATCCAATAGAGAAAGACAAAGTAGGATTTTTAAAGGGTAATGGTCATTTATTAACATTATTGAACAAAGTGCCATAAAGTACCAACTGGATGCCACATAGACACCACTTAAGAAGAAAATGACAAAACTAAAAATTTTATGGTAAAAAAAAGAAAAGGTATAAAGGCAGAGGTCCAAATCAAATCCAAGTTACCAAATTCACTTGATTCCAAAAAACCATCACCATTAAATCCTAGAAAAAACTTGTAGAGAAACCCTAGCATCCACAAAGCCCTAGTTTGATCTCAAATTGACCATAGTCAAACTAGAGAGAGTTCAATTATCATCTAAATAAATGTAGATTAATCTAAAGGAAATTTTTAGACCACTAGTGATCAATTTATAAAGCTCAAAATCATGGTGGCATGGAAGCAACATAGAGATGACATATAACTCTACTTACCATATATTCAAAAGGAAGGGTCTTTAAGGATAATATTTGATGCTATGGTGTTGAGCATTGGAGACATTCATTAGTCCAAGCTCTTTTCATAAATTGAAGAATCACATCCCATAATTAAAGAGAATGAGAGTAGTACATCCTTCAAGACAAGATATTACAAGATGGTTATAGTATAGATGATGAGCCTTCACCATGCAATAGCAAAACCACAGGTACTTCACTATATAGATGTCCTTTTTTTTTTAAAGAATATAAAATCTAAAAAGGCATGTTGATCAGTGAACATAATCATAAATGCATTGCCTATGTGTCTCTCATTTCTTTTGAAAACTATTATAGGTTACCCAAGCCCTGAGTAGATGTACCCACACTTAACAAATGGGATAATAAAAATGATCTTAAAACCATCCTTGCCCCATGGTTATATTCCAAGAACCATGTCATTTTTGACCTTAGTATAAACATTCCCATCAACTAATTTTGACTTGGAATTAGGATGATAATGACCCTGATGAATAGGCTATGTATAATCCCCACTACCACCTATGTTGATAGAATTTGGGTACCCGTGGTATATTTTATGATTGAGAAAGAGCTCACCCCTCCCATTGGTGAAGTTATCAACACATGTTTATATAGATAGATCTCCACAGTCAAGAAAGGGTATAGGAAAAACTTCTACATGATGTCTTACCTTCTGGATGCCCTACTTCCCATAATTTAGATCCTTAATTTTAGGGGATGGTCACCTAAAAAGACACAGACAGTGTCCCAATTCTATTCAAAATTGTATATCTTCAAATATAGGGACCATATTCACTTTATCTATGAGTGTATCTATCCTACCTTAATTGAGACTATAATATGGAACCCAATGGTAAGGTTTATCCCATTGGCAAAGAAATCCATTGATTCCATTAGATACATCTAGTTTTATCTAGACTACATACTCATGAGGATTGAGGGAATGTAGTACACTCCATATTAACCAAATTTGACTTCTAGGTCAAATTGGGGCACCCATAGGTAAAAATTTAACCATTAGGTATTTTAAGGGGTCTAACATTATGTCAAAAGGTGTTTTATAGGGTAATTAATGTCATTTAATGTTATACTAGCCTTGTTCCTTAGTCATTTTAGTCCTTTTAGTCATTTTGAGGTCAAAAAAGGTGTATTTAATGAGTTATATGGATTTATTGGGAAGTGTGAAGTTCTAAAAAGTGATGTCACATTCCATGTGTCTTTAGAGATCTTAAGTAACTGACATAATTGAAAAGTGGTAGATTAATTAGAAGAAAAGGTAGTTTTCTTGAGAAAGCAGAATAAAATAGCACTTATATAGCCCATGGGGAAGTGTGCCACATGGGAAAGGATCATAAAATGATTATTCATCTTATCGATGCTTATTTCCACATTTTAAATGATCTAAAATTATCCTTTTTATCCCAAAACCATTCTACTCCTTTTTCACCCTTCTTGGCAAGTAGAAGTGACTTGTAGGTTTATACTTGGTACGGTCAACACAAGAGGTTTCAAGAAAAATGTTTTTGGGGGTTTATTATAAACTCATTAATATTTTAATTTATTTTATGTTATATGAGAATGGTGGTTTGAGCTTTGTGAATCATTTCTAAGAAGTTGACCTTTTAAATCAGCTTGATAATTTATGTACCCTTCAAGTTTTGCCTTAGTTTAAGAAGCTCTATTTAATCCACTTGTTGATATTAGTTATAGATGACGTTTAATATGTCCCATTATGTCTACAATGAATTTTTTCATGTTTTAAGGTGTTTTGATGAGTCAAGTATCTCAAGGTTACAAAAGGATACAACTTTTTGAGTTATAGGTAATTTTAACCATTTTCAAATTTTCATGCTTGTTCATGGATTTAGGGGGTTGTGTTAGTGTCATTTATATGTTTCAAATGTTATATTGAACCCATATTCACCTTTCATCCTCTTTATCTAGGAAATGTTTCATGGTTTGTAGTCATACAATGCACATACTCACAATCTACCTACTGTAACTCAATGTGTACTTGTAAGTGTTATAAAAGAAGATTCCAACATTGAAAGGGAGGTGTGAAACCTTTTTTTTATCCTTAAACATTTTTATTCCTATATTTTAAAAAATTTAAGAAAAAAAAACCTATGAATGCATAATATTTGGTACATTGTTCTAACTCATGCTCATTGCTTGTATGCAACCCAATAGTGCATTTACAGCCTCTCAAGATGGCATTATGTTATGGATGAAGACTTGGAAGTTTATTAAATATTTTAATATTATTAGGAGTAAATTGGAACATTTGATAAAGGTTTTTATTTAATCACAAACATGTTTTTTGCCTACTATCCAAAGTTTAAATTCACTCCCTACATTTGTAAATAGTCACCTACAAGTGGCCCAAATAGGGGACTAAAACATTCAATGGGGATTTAAGGCATTAAATTAAACTATTATTGGATACCTAATGTGTCAATGATATCATGTAATACATTTTTTAAATGATAATAATATATACAAGAGGGAATTTTTCTCTCCAAAGGTGAAATGAATATGTTCAAGTCTGTTGTCCCTAAACTAAGAAAATAGAGGTCCAAGGGTTTTTGTGTATGTCTTAAAACATGTATGCAAAGAGTTATAAACAATATAAATATTTAAATATTTTAGTATCTATAATTAATAGTATATATACCAAATATGAGTTCAATAATATGGGTGGAAGGTCATAGTTTGAGGGCTCAAAGTTTCTTAGAAATGCACTGAAATCCTGTAATATCATCTATAGAGATTTGAGTTTGAGCAACCTTTGTTTCAAATTTGGAAAGATAGATGAAATTTTCACACTTGAATGGTTATAAATAGATTTCATCAATTCTTTATGACCTAATAATCAATAAGAGAGGCTCATCCACTATGTTTATCCCCTTATACACACCTATAGTCTGTATAAATGCACTGAGAAGATGCACCTACGATTAGCCAAGTGTAAGGTTTATGGAGATGTTTCATACTTTTAAACCTGAGAAAAATGCGAAATTGGTGGAAAATGATGATAAAAATAATAATTTATTACATGTATTTTTTATCCTATAGACACTTTTATATACCCTCCCATTTGATAATGACAACCTACAACCAATTGTGTGTGATTCTGTTGGCAATGAGCAATGAGGTGAGGTTTCTAAGTTTGGATGTGGTCCAAAAATTAAGGAATGATAATAATCATGTTTAAATTACTATTTATTCTTTAATTAAGGTTAAAAAATTTTTATTAAATGTCTAATTCTTATAAGGTGTACCTACAAGCAGGGTTTATAGGTAGAGCATCTCAGTCTAACTAGTGACCCAAAATTGATGCTAGAATGGTATTTTAAGGATTTAAAAGAATAATAATAGTTAAATAAAACATTTTTGGACCAAAAATTATTCAATTAAATCCTATACACATTATTATCAAGATCTAAATGAGCTCATGTGACCTATAACAGTGTGCAAGCAGGGTTTCTCAGTCCTCTAAGGGAAAACATAGTTTGGTGAGTTCAAACTATAGGTAGGGATATATGGGATTTTGGACCTGATTAAATAATTTTTTACCACATAAATTAAGGTTTTTTTACCTCATAAATACAAACAAGTGAGAAACAAACTTACACAGGTCCCCAAAACCCCTGTATACACCTACAATAGGGTGCAAGCTAGTGAAGCTAAGGTAAGACATGAACTTGTCGATGGAGGAGAAGAGGATTATAAGTAATAAAAATTAGTTAATTATAGGATTTTTTTTTTTCACAAGTCAAATACCATACCAAATTTATCATATACCTACCTTACTTGGCTAAAGGGCAATAGTCTATATTGTGGGCTAGGAAATAATGTTTGCTCAATAGATGAAGATGAAGAATCGATAGAATGGAAGTGTTTTTGGTGAATAAAAATATTAATAAACATTAATTAATAATTATAAACATTTTTAATGAAATTATAATCATTTTTTTATCTTGGATATGTCAATTTAGGAGGATTTGAGGAAAATGCAAGAAAATAGGCTTTTTAAAGGCCTTTTTTAGGCATTTTAAGTT
Source organism: Torreya grandis (assembly GCA_037957365.1). Taxonomy (NCBI): domain Eukaryota; kingdom Viridiplantae; phylum Streptophyta; class Pinopsida; order Cupressales; family Taxaceae; genus Torreya; species Torreya grandis. Next base: position 1,926,808 of record JARHVA010001597.1, on the reverse strand, counting down.
GGTTAGGCACCTAAATAAAATAATATAGATAAAATTTTTGGTAAAAATAATAATCAAGACATATAAAACTCATAAAATTATCACTTTTACTTGGGTATGAGGTATATACCTCACTATTTTGTCACAGAGGTCAGCTAGTCTAGGAAAATCAAGCTTTCACAAAATAAGCTAGTGAGTACAAAATGGTAAAAGGGAATGATATAGAGTTTTTGGAACATTATTAAACATATAATTAGGTTTATTGAAGTAAAATAGATTATATGTAAGTAATAATTAGGTATAAAACCTCCCAAGGTGACTAAAATACCCCTACACATAGTCCAACTAGGCAAGCTTTCACTAGGCCTAGTTGGTGAATGACAGAAAAGGAAGAAGAGAAGTGCTTGGTAAGTTGTTTCATGATATTATAATATTTAATTAAGTGTGAAAATTCATAAGAAACCAAACCAACCATTATAAATTATTATAATTATCCAAGTCTTGCAAGGTACATGCTAAACCCTTTAGGCCTTCAAGGGACCTATAACCAATTGGGGGTCCATATTCACTTGTAACTCTTGAAGGCATATCTAGTTGGTTGAAACATGTTAAAAATGTGGAAATATAAATTTTTAAACTTTTAGTATGTATATAAAACTACAAAAAATCTAATTCTAACTCTAAAATAGTCCAAACATGCAAGAAAGGCAAAAATAAGCTCGATGAGGTGTCTTCAAGTGCTCATATATTTTATAAGTATTTGCATGGGAACCAAAGGAATTTTGAGGGGTTATCAGGGTCATTTAGCATCAAGTTTGTGACATTTATTAGTAGGTTCAATGTCAAATCTTTATGAACAAATCTTAAGACCAAAAATTGCTTTAAACCCTATTAAACACTCAACCAAGACCCAATGGAGAAAATAATCTTGGAGAGATATCTAAATGACATATTTTGACCATGTAAGATATTATAAATTATATATAACTCACTCATGATTCCTCCCATATCTTTGAGTTGTACATAATTGTATGGACAGGGTGAAAAATAGGGTATGTTTGACCATTTTATGTGTTTTGTAGGCTATAGGAGTCTGAAGATGAAATAAAATTTTAATGGAATATTAGGAATTATAAAACTCCCTATGTTCATTTATTTCCAAGAAAAAACTCCTAATTGTCCAAACCATAGCTCTCATCTCATCTATTCAAAACTGGCATAATGGACATAAGGGTGAGAAGGGAGAAAACTCTAAGTGTGAGCCTTTTTAAGGTAAAATTGAGTATTTTAATGCCATGTGTTTCTATACGATTTTTGCTTTCACATTCAAGAAGGAAATGAGAAACTAAGAAAAAATAGTCTAAGGCTTGTATGTACCTACATGTAGTCATGTGCACCGTTTATCCAGACATCATGAGAACTCCTCTTTGGTTGTGGAGGATGACACCTGCAGAAGAAAGAGACTAAAACAAAGAAGGTGTTAGATGAGGAGATGGTGGGATGCCAAGCGAAAGCTTGATCCTAGAAGTACAATGACTTCTTTGAGAGATGTCAACCCACTGAATTGATAAAAATAATGTCTGATAAAAGGTAGAATGATAAAAGACTAAAATGATTAAAGACTAAAAAGGAAATGGAAGCAAATGCTTACCTGAATGTTGCTGTCAACCTGGTCACAATCGTCGACGTCGGTTATTCTACCGGCGTCGGTTGGGAAAGGTCTGCCAACATTGGTTAGGCTACTGACGTCGATGGGGGCAGTGGTCTCTGTGGCTGGTGTCGGTCGAGGAATTAGTCTTTGGATGAGGTCTAGTCAGGTCTGGATGGGTTTATGGTCTGTGGATGGGTCTGAGAAGGATTTTGGGTCTGGTTGAATGGTTTGTGTAGGGTCTAGACAGAGTTCCAAGGACAATGGATAGAGTGTATATTCAAAGGAGGATAGAGGTGACAAGGATATGGGAAGGCCTCTCAGCCTTTTCAGGAGGGAGTCAAGTCTGGTCTGAATAACAGATAGATTAAAGAGAAGATACTAAAATGAAAACAAAGACAAAATACTTACCTGTGGCTTGGAAAAGGAGTGCTGCTAATGCTTATCCCTGTTGTTGATGTAGAAGATTGATGCAAATTCCCTCTTGTTGCTGTAGCTGGTGTAGAAGCCCTGTGAGAGAGAGGGTGAGAGGTCTGGTGGATTGAAGACTGGAAGATTGGCTGATCGTTGAAGGTCGAAAGGTGGATGATTAAGATTGAAGAAAATGGTTTGAAAGATTGAAAAATGGGTTGAAGGATTGAAAGGTCAGATCCTTGCATTCTAGATACAGAATGCAGTCTTGAAGGCTGCTGATGTTGGAAAAACTACCGACGTCAGCCACAGATTGATTGACGTCAGTGATTGCAGAATAGGGACAGAGGCTAATTTTAGCCCTCTGCTCGTTCTTACAAGTCGCCATGGTCAAGGTTCATGGGAAAATGGTCGAGAGGGGTTTAAATGAGGCATGGGAGAATGAAATGGGGGTCATGAATGGGGTTTAGGCATTAAAGACTTGGTCATGGGGTAGTGAAGGGAATCCAAGGAAGGGCATCCTAGGGTGGTGAGGTGTCAAGAGTGATATGGCAAAGGGGAGAGAATTATTAATTTAAAATAAGATAATTATTTTAAATTAATAAGACATAGGTTAGGAATGGACTAAGGAAACCAAGGGGGGAGTCGACCAGGGTTAGACATGATTTTGATGTCTACATTTGCCCCTTTTTGTCTTGTTGGTTGTTCTGGATGAACTGCAAGACAAAAATAAGAGTTGATTGCCCTAGGTATGGGATGAGGTTGCTTTTGTCTTGTTCGTTGTTCAAGTGAACTGTAAGACAAAAATGAAAGGAGGGTTGGTTGCCCCAATTATGGATGAGGTATTCCCCCTCAAAGCGGGAGTCGAGGGAAGGGAACCTGAAATCGGGTGACAATTTGATAGAAAGTGGATGAGGAATGGTGAGTGTGAACGCTGCAATAGTTGTGATTGTGTGCATACCACTGCACGAGATGGTCAGGTCAAATTGTCATAGGTCGAGGGTCGAGGAGTGCCAAAATTGAAATAACTGGGCCCCAGCATTTGGTCGTAGCTGATCAGGTTATTCAATCTAAGCTAAAGCTCCAATGTTCATCGTGTTTCAGGTATCCTGGACTCAGGAAGTGCTCCTGGAAAACATGAAAATGTCACAAGTAGTGTGGATCAACCAGCTTGCGATCCTATACTTGTGAGGGTCAAAAAAATAGTCTATGCACAATTTTGCTAACCATTCATGAGGTAGCATACATGCAAAAACAACCAAGGTAATGTTTGTCTTGGAAGTGGTCATGGTCAGAGGAGATAGACATGATCTCCATGGTCATTGGTTGAGGTGGATGGATAGACAAAAGAATGTGACCGAGCTAAGCTCAAAAGACGTCATGTGATCTGAGTGCTACCTACATAGCCCCTGTGGTTAGGGCCTCAGGCCAATGTAGTTCTCCCTAAAAGGGAGGAAGAGGGTCAAAGGTATGGATTGGTCTTGGTCGAGGTCAAGGTATGGTCAATAAGAGAAAAAAAGGTTTGTCTATCAGGTAGACGAACAAACGAGGGTGGTCGAGCTAACCCCAGAAGACGTCATGTCATCTGAGTGCTGCCTACATAGCCCCGGTCTTAGGGCCTCAGACCAATGTAGTTTAGATGAATGGGCAAAATGGTTGATGATTGGTCTTGGTCATGCATTGAAATGATGAGGACAAGATGATGTTACAGCCTTTTCCATATGATGGTGTATCTTGTAACATTGGTTGAGTGGTCTTTCATCCATAGCAATGTTCCATATTCATGATGGATGTATGCTAAAAATGAATTGAGTCTATTTATGCTTCAGCAAGTACTGGTTTATGCTTAACATAAATTGTGTGGTCGATAGTTTCCATGTGTATTGGTGTCCACAGAAACTATGTGAATGGTTTATGATAATGTTTTGTGGTCTGCAAAAGGTTTTGGTTGGTTGGGTTGAGTTGGAAAAATGATTTGGTTGGATGTGTGACCATGATTTTTTAGAAGTGAAATGTGTGTTGCTCTTTCATTGAGAAGGACCAAAATGATGGCATAGATAAGGGGTTGTTTAGAAACAAAAGACCCGTTTATGCATTGCATCGTTGACCAGTGGTTGTGTTAGAGAAGCAATCAAATCACTTGATCTTAAGTGAGCTCGAAATCCCTTGAGTATGTTGGGGTGATAGGATTGATTATGAGATGGAAGGGGGAACCCTTTCTGGTAGGAACAACTTTTCCCCTTTTATAGGTGACCCCGAGAATGACTATAGACAAGTCCATGACTTTAAAGTTGTCAGTCAGTCAGTTTTTATTTTTGGGTAGACTGATCGATGCGGGAAGTCTACATAGAGATGTCATTTGCTTTGTGGTCATTTGTGAAGTTGATCGATGTGGGAAGCTTCTAAAAGAGTGATGTTTGTATGTAGTAAAATTTAGGCATAGCCATCCTTCAAGGGAGTGGTCTATATTCTGCTTTATATGTTTTTGATATGACTTTGGCCTAGCTGTCCTTCAAGGGAGCAGTCTAGTAAATACAACAATTATGTAGCTATCCTTCGAGGGAGCAGTCTACATTTGAGATTTATATGACCTTGGAATATGCATCCCACTTTTATAGTTTTTTTTATTTTTTTGTTGACTGGACTTTTGGTCATGGACTTGACTATAGAGGTTTAGAGGGTTTCCCTTTTATTAGGACAAAGCAGTCATGCTTGACAAAAGGGTTGACTGTTGTTTGCAGAGTTGAGGGTTAAAAGGAATAGGAATGACAATGACAGGGAGTGCTCAAGGGATCGAGCTCAAGTTAAACATCAAGTGAATAATTACATGACTAACAGTAGACTGGTCAAAGAGGTAAGGCATAAAGGGGGCTCAGGTTCTGATAAAGTCCTTGGCCCATGCTTGTGTTATGAGGTAAGGTCCTAATCAATTAGGAGAAAACTTGCCCCATTTGCTTCATTCCAAATTGGTCACATGTTGGTTGATGTTGAAGGAGTTGGTTGAGGTCATGATTAAAAGGTTAGTTGATGTTGGGTCGATGCTTGGTTGATATTTGGTCAAGGTTGATAGAAGTTGGTTGAGGTCATGATTAAAAAGGTTGGTTGATGTTTGGTCAATGCTTGGTTAAAGTTGATTCTTGGTTAAGGCTTGGTTGAAGCTTGGTCTAGACTTGGTTGAGGCTTGGTTGAGACTTGGTTGAGGCTTGGTTGATATTTGGTCGATGATAGGTTGAAAGGTTGGTCGAGGCTTGGATGAACGTTGAATTCCCCCAGTGGCTTGGGAGAATGTTTGGCAGATTGGTCAAGGTCGGTTGAGGCTTGGTGGTCAGATTAACTATGTTGATGTCAAATAAGGGGGTTAAAGGTGGCAAAGGGACCATAGTCTGACGCGTAGATCCCGATTTAGGTGATGAGGTTTGAGAAGCATGGGTCGGTGTTGATGATTTGTCAAAGGGATGGTCAAGAGGATCCTTGATAAGAAGGGTATCCTTTTTCTGGTGTTGACGAATGATACCTTTAAGAGCGCAACAATGCTCAGTGTCATGTCTCGATTTTTGATGATAATGACAAAATTTAGAGTTGTCGAACCAAGATGGTCTTGATCCAAGAGTTGATGAGTGGGGCGGTGTTGAAGGTTTGTTGACAATGTGGTCAAGAAGAAGGGTGTCTTTCTCCAAGCATTGGCGAATGACAACCTTGAGGGCACAACAATGCTTAGTGTCGTGCCTAGGCATGCGATGATACGCACAAATCTGAGTGTCATTGAACCAAGGAAAATTTGGTTTGAGAGATTGATATGGTTTAAGAGGTGGGAGATTGATGAGAAAAGACTGCAACAAGTGTTGTAACAACAGGGCATTAGAACCTGCTAATGGGTCTGTGTGTCTTGTTGCAGTGGGGGTTGATGACTTTAGTTTGAGAGGTGTAAGAGGCATTGGTCATACCATTGTTTTCGTGGGTGGTGTAACCACACGTGGAGATGGCACTTTTGTGATGATAGGTGTTGGATGTTTTGGAGGAAATATATGTCTGATGGGTTGAGGGGATAATGGAGTCAACTTGCCTCTGTGAAGTATGGAGTAGGAAGTACTCCTATTAAATTAGATGGATGCGGACCCAAAATTGAAGGTAATGACGAAGGTAGGGGAGGAGTCCTCTAGTGTGGTTTAGTGGCCTTGTTTGGTTTGGGGCGAGGGCCACCATTGTGCGAGGTGAGGTTAGATACAGGTTCAGGTTCAGATGTGGACGGCGGTGAGTGAGATGTAGCAATCTCAGGCAAAAGACAAGAGGAAACTGTGATTGGGTCTTCCTCAATCGAAATGGGTGAAGAGTCAAGGTCTTCTCTTAGTGGAGAGGAAATAGAAGAGTGCAGCTCCTTAAGGGGGTAGAGGGCAGGGATGATCGTGCCTTCAGCTTGTGGTTGAGGAGTAGGCAAAATAGGGTCCTCCATTGGTGGGAAGAAGGATGAATGTGGGTTTAATGGCATTGGTGTGGTCAAGGCGTCCTCTAGTATAAGAGAGGTGGATGGAGGACTAACAGGAGAAGGGGATTCTTCTACCTATGGAAGAGGTTGGTCAGAGATCAGAGAATAGATAGTGTCGACCGTGTGTATATCATGGTCTTAAGGGTCATTGGTCATAGTCTGGACATTTTTTTGAGTAGGAAGGTGATTAGGAAAGGGTTGTTTGAAGATGTCGATGTGTTGGTTGGGTGGGGTGTTCGGGTTGTCCAAGATGAGATCCTCCTTGTCTAGCATGTCTTGGATGATGTTTTTGACGGTTTGACAATTGTTCGTGTCATGGCCTTTGACATGGTGATAGTGGCAGAAGTCATTCTCCCTGTACCATGCAGGGATAGGTGTTGAGGGGTCAAATTGAAGTGGTTGGATTAAAGGGAGATTGAGTACCCCCTGCTTGACAAGTTTATCCAAGACAGAGGCATATGACTCTCCAATTGGAGTGTATTGACGTTGTATGGATCGTCATTGAAAGTGTTTATTGATGTAGTCTAATGTTGAAAATTGAGGTCAGTTGGTTGATGTTGAAGATGATGGTCTAAAGATGACAGTGTTAGCCGACCCCTTAGACTGGGAGTGGGTAGAAGAAGGTTTGGACAAAGAAGGGTCATTAGATTTTGTGTTGTTATTATGCAATTTGACCTTATTTTCATCGATGGCACGGAGTTCAAGCTTTCTTGCCATGGTGAAAGCTTCGTCAAAAGTGCAGAATGTTTGAATTCGCAAGGTAGAAGAGACGTGCCTGGCACATGCTCGAGAAAAGAGCTCGATGAGCTCAGGTTGAGGCAAGGAGAAGGAGAGCTGGTTAATTGAGCCTCTCTAACGGGCGACAAAATTGACTATTGATTCGTCATCAAATTGCCTAATGGAATAGAGGTCTCTGATTGAGACTTGTTTGGTGATGTTGATAGAAAAATGGTCAAGAAATAATTGGGTGAGTTGAGTGAATGAGAAGATAAAATGTCTGGTAAGAGAGTTATACCAGTCAAGGGCAGGGCCAAAAAGTGATATGGGGAATGTGTGTAGAAGTAATGCATCGTCATGGGCTATGAGATAACAAGCATGTTTGAATGCTCGTAGGTGTTATTGCGGGTCTTCCTTACTCTGGAATCAAGTAAATTTAGGAAGCTCCCACTGGTTAGGGTATGGTCGGATGGGCACAGAAGGATGAATGGGTTCACTACAAACTTACTCATATGAAAGAGCATTGCTCGAACCAGAAATAGAGGTCTCGAGACTAGATATTTTGTCCATCAGCATTTTGATTATGTCTGTTGACGGATTGGCATGTTGGGCACCCCCTAGGTTATGAGGTACCTAGAATGTGGTCGAAGAGGTGTATGACGTACTTAGTTGCACTTATGTAGGTGAAACATATGGGTAGTGCGTCATAGGGATAGATGTCGTGGTCAAAGGGGCTTGTGCCATGAAGTTGGAGGACACAAGTTGACTAGATACCATCATAAGTGGTTGAGTGGTGGCACTGGTAAAAGGATAGGTTGTCACTCTCACATGTATAGTTGCAAGAGTGGGTGAGGTCGAGACAATCAAGTTTTGGTATGGTGCTGAACTTGGTTGAATTACGTGAGGTTGAGGGGGTAATGACACCCTGATGGAGGTAGGTTTGAAAATAGATGGGGAGGCCAAACTTTGCGTATTGGCCATGGTCGAGTGACTAGTTGAGATAATAGGCTGAGTCATGATGGGTTGGGTAGCGGATGGCGTTGATGTCATTGTCACTACGCCTTAAAGGTCCCGCATTTGGCTTCTTGCGAGCTAGTTTTAGAGGGATTTGACATTGAGGTCCAAGAATATTTTGAAATCTTGGTCCCCTTCAGGGACTATGGGAGTCTGAGTCGGGGTCAGTCGAGTAGGAGTTATTTCAGTCTCTGAGTGGAACTCCATTATAGGACTGGTTATGGATGGGGAAGGTGGAAGCGATTGATGTCTTGCATGGTCAAGAAGAGCCTTGGTTTGACTGTGTGTCAAAACCATTCAAGGCAAATAGGTTTAGGTTCTAGAAACTATGTTTTTTCAGTTTCAAAAACTCAGAATGTGGTTTTTGGCAGAAAAAGGGTCAGATTTTAGGTTGCTGTTTTAAAAAAAGGACTATGACAGTGACCGACGTCGGTTGAAAAATTGATGTTGGTGGGGAATGGCCGATGTCGGTCAAATTATCGATGACGGTGAGGGAATGTTGCCAACATCAGTGGTAAAACCGATGCCGGTGATTGTGGTTTCCAAAAACTCAAAAAATTTGAAGATTCTTGGAAAAAAGGAAGAAAATGTCCTCACTAGCTCAAACAACCAGATAGGAATAAAAAAATAGATGGAGACAGGCAGACCCTAAGCATTAAATCCTAAGAATCAACTTTTAGAATCATGTGGCTTATGCCTTAAAGTGATGTTGGGGAAGGTTGGTTGTTAGAATGAGCCCTAGAAGAGGTAGTCTATGGATGGTTTCAAGTTTGTTTAGGCGCTCAAGAGTCTGGGTTAGGTTTGGTATGTGGCCTGGTGCTAAGGAGCAAGCTCCCCTCACTTCATGAGCCCAGTGATAAGCTGGTCTCACTTAGCCAAAATATACCTTCCCTAGAGATTATCCTCTGCCAGAGAATAGAGTGGGCTTTCCCCTTGGTGATGAAATCCAAGTGGGATTGCCAAGACGGGTAAGGTATCCGTTGGGTGATGAAATCCCAGTCGAGCCTTGTCTTAGGTAAGTTTGATGTTTGATTTGTGCAAGTGATTAGGTTGTGTAACATAAGTGTGATTAATTCATGATGTGGTCTAATTAATTACTAGATGTGGACTAAGAAATGCAAGCAAGTAGAAATGAAATGCAGTGTGTTTTAAGCCCAAGTTGAAATGTTAGTTCGTATGAAGACAAATGGAGAAAGGGTTGAAGAGTATGACTTTTGACTAGTCTATGATGCAAGAAAAGAAAGAAGAGTCCTTTTTAATCCTACTTATGATGTCTTTTAGAAGATAGAAGAAAGAGGTGAAAAGGAGAAACCTAATGCACCTATATGAACAGAAAGAAGAGAACCCAAGGAAGACCCTAGGGTCCCACCGGGCGTGCCATAAATGTTTCTATACAATTTTCGCTTTCACATTCAAGAAGGAAATGAGAAACTAAGAAGAAATGGTTTAAGGCTTGTATGTACCTGGATGTAGTCATGCGCATCTTTTATCCAGACATCATGAGAACTCCTCTTTGGTTGTGGAGGATGACACCTGCAGAAGAAAGAGACTAAAACAAAGAAGGCGTTAGATGAGGAGATGGTGGGCTGCCAAGCAAAAGCTTGATCCCAAAAGTACAATGACTTCTTTGAGGGATGTCAACCCACTGAATTGATAAAAATAATGTCTGATAAAAGACTGAAATGATTAAAGACTGAAAAGGAAATGGAAGCAAATGCCTACCTGAATGCTGTTGTCGGCCTGGTCAAAGTCACCGACATCGGTTATTCTGCCGGTGTCAGTTGGGAAAGGTCTACCGACGTCGGTTAGGCTACCAACATCAGTGGGGGTAGTGGTCTCTGCAGCTAGCTTCAGTCGCGGAAGTAGTCTTTGGACGAGGTCTGGTCAGGTCTGGATGGGTTTATGGTCTGTGGACGGGTCTGAGAAGGATTTTGGGTCTAGTTGAATGGTCTGTGCAAGGTCTGGACAGAGTTGTAGGGAAAATGGACAGAGTGTATGTTCAAAGAAGGAGGATAGAGGTGATGAGGATATGGGAAGGCCTCTCAGCCTTTTTGGGAGGGAGTCAAGTCTGGTCTGAATAACAGATAGATTAAAGAGAAGATACTAAAATGAAAACACAGACAAAATACTTACCTGTGGCTTGCAAAAGGAGTGTTGATGATGCTTGTCCCTATTGTTAATGTAGAATATTGATGCAGAGTCCCTGTTATTGTTGTAGCTAGTTCATAAGCAGGGTGAGAGGTCTGGTGGATTGAAGACTGGAAGATTGGTTGATCGTTGAAGGTCAAAATTTGGATGATTAAGACTAAAGAAAATGGTTTGAAAGATTGAAAAATGGGTTGAAGGATTGAAAGGTCAGATCCTTGCATTATGGATACAGAACACAGTCTTGAAGGTTGTGACACCAGAAAAACCACCGATGTCGGCTGCAGATTGATCGACATCGACAGTTTCAGAATAGGGACAGAGGCTAATTTTAGCCCTATACCCGTTCTTACAAGCGGCCATGGCCAAGGTTCATGGGAAAGCAGTCGAGAGGGGTTTAAATGAGGAGAATGAAATGGGGGTCATGAATCGAGTTTAGGCATTAAAGACTTGGTCATGGGGTAGTGAAGGGAATCCAAGGAAGGGCATCCTAAGGTGGTGAGGTGTCAAGAGTGAGATGGCAAAGGGGAGAGAATTATTAATTTAAAATAAGATAATTATTTTAAATTAATAAGACATAGGTTAGGAATGGACTAAGGAGACCAAGGGGGGATTCGACCAGGGTTAGACACGATTTTGGTGTCTACACCATGCATGGTATTTAAAAGTTTCATTCACTCCCTCCCATGTATTTTCAGGGAAAATTTAAGCCAATTTTGAAGACAAGTGTGAGGGATGACTGAAAAAGGAGTTTTTTATATTATAGGTAGTGAATGCTTCCTTCCAAGAGTTTTTGGATGAGTAAGACTACAACTAATGCATGGAGAGGCATTTATGAATGAATTTCCTCTCATTCCAATCATCATACCTTTCCCTAGTCAATTTTGGGTGTTTAAATAGGTTCAAATTATGAAGGTGATTTTTTGAGCCAAGATAAGGAGTTTTATGACACTTTTCATAGGTTTCATGACTTGTATGGAAACTTGGGCCTCCTAAAACTATATATTTCATTCCATAAATATTTTTCATGAAATTTTATCCTCTTTTCTCAGATTGACAAGTGTCCAGCTGACCTTTGGACTTCCCTTGTCTTTCTCTTCTCTCAAAGGCTATAAATATTGACTCTTTCAACTCTTTTTGTCAACCTCTATTGGTTGATGGTGAAACCCTAGAATATTTTTTACTTAAATGTATCTTGAATAAATAAAACAAGTTAATTTTCCTACTTACATTATATATAATTGAGTTTTATTTCAATCTTGTTGGTCTTGTTTAGTAGAAGATCATCTTTTCTATCATACTATCATTGATTGTTCATAAAATGTGCATAAGAGTAATTATTGCAAGTCTTTGTTAGCGTTATATTTTAAGTGTATGTATGTTATATAAGTGGTTCATGATTTTATTTCTCAAATTAATCATCCAATACCATCCTAAGCATCAAAATACCTCTTGAACCTCGCATATGAAATATTGATATGATAATCCATCTTGAGTTGTGAGTTTTGTGTGAAAGAAGCTTTGTTTAGCTCTAAGTAGTATAAGCTCAGTCAATAAGATGAAATTAAATATTTTTGCATCACATTTAGTTTTATTAGTTTGTCTTATTAACCCTTTTTAAGCAAATTTGATAGGTAAGAGAGTGTCTCAAAGAGTGCATTAAGGGAACTAGCCCTTCTAGAGATTCATCTCACCAAATTGTTACCCACATTAAGAGAGATGTTTCCATTATAACACTTAGAGGAAGAGAGATAGGCATATCTTCAAGGGGTAAAAATCTAAGTGATAGCATTCCACTTAGACTACAAATATATGTTCCAAACAAGTTGGTTGAGTAGGAAGTTGTATTCCAAATATGCAATGGTATAGATGGGTTTTGTAGAGGTAAAAGGAAAGGATTACTACATACTCCACCCTTGGCTATTAGCATAACCATATTATATTAATAGTATAAAATTTTATATGTATTTAGGCATAGAGCATCTTTCAATTTGAAACATGATGAATTAAGATAGTGGGACCTCAATGATAGAGTTGGGAAACATTTGAAGGCCAAACAGATAAATTTGACCTATGAACATTACCAATAATCTATGACTCAATATAAAAAAAGATACATCCTTCATAAAGGTATTAGTAAGGTTAAATAAATGTGGCATTAATCTAGAATCTAGTTTGATGAGGGACCAAAAAGGGAGTGATGACATATGGTAAGTTGGTTCGAGGTAATACCACTTTCTAGGAGGTCAATCCTCTAAACTTCCTCCCATGCAACCATAATCACAAGTGGAAGTCCCAAATCCTAAATTAAAATATGAAAAAAGGCCTGAAGAAAGGATAATTAGAGAGGGGACATCATCTATATCCCAACCCAATAAACTATGATATCTAATTGAGTACATTGATGTGGTGGAATTGGACCTGGGTGGAAGATGCATTATAAATATTGTCCACTAATTATCAATATGATGAAGATGAAATGTAGATGGATGAAACCTAGCCCTAAATTGAAGAGGTGGAGACATAAAAAGGGAAATAATTATATTTTATTCTAGTTCTAGTTGTTCCCCCACAAAATATAAAATTTGAGCTTGCACTAGTTCTAACAAGACCTAAGAGGCTTAGACTGACCTTCACTCACCGATTAAGTGAGGTCAATGTATTTAGAGAAGATAATGTGCTACAAGGAACAACCATCCATTATTGGTTCATCTAAGATAAGATGCAAAATATTCCTACTCTCCAACACTCTTGGGTCATGACTAAGTTAGTGAACATAATTGTCCATGATGAGCTCAAACCATGGCTAATTGCTTTGAAAGAGGAGAAAGAAATAAATATGACTACCCTTGGGGAGTCAACTGACACTTAGATGACTACTCCTAGGGAGTCAATTGGCCCCAAATAGAGAGTCTAAATCCTCCTTAAATAACTTGATCATCAGTTGGAGTCTAATTTAATCCATAAACTACAAGTTTGGAGAAGGTGACTAAAAGAGAGCCATCGTTGCATGTGAAGAATTCATTTTTTAGAAGTTGGAACCATTTGTTGGTTTAAATCCAATAGGAGGTTATCATTTAGATTAAGAACACATATTTAAATAATATATACTTGGATTAGCCAAATCTCAATCAGTCCAACTACAAATTGACATCAAGGTCATGAAACAACAAATAGATAACTTGAAGAAACAAAGGGAAAATTTAGAGAGGTGAGTTGTTTTATCTATCCTAGACGCTATGATTGAAATGTTTAAGGCATCTGTCTATGACATGTTCAAATGTCTAAGGATAAAAAAGGCAAGACAAGGTATATTAGGCCAACAAGATGTAGCAACCTGGGGTTTACTTACTCAATGGAAAAGTTTAAAAGACAAGATGAAGGATTTAATTAGCATCTTGATAGGGGATAAAATCCCAAGTTTCAAGATCATCATCTTAGCCCATCTCAACACAATCATGGGAATGATTGTAGATATAATTCAAGGATTGAACATGTGGTGTAAAATGTTAGAAAGAATCCTTAGGGATGATAAAGAGTTATTTGATAGGATAGAACAATTCCTTAAGACCATGATTGCCAAATCTACAAAACTTAGCTCCATGGGCATCATTACTGATGATGCATTCAATTATATGACCACCTTAGTCATGAAAAAGGTAAAGAGAAAGATCCAAGGTAGGTCTAAGACTGATAGTAATAGGGTCATGGATATGGTCTTAATATAATAAGAAAAGATAGCTAAGATAAAGATCATTAATGAGGCCTTGGAGAGAAATAATAGAGATCTTGAAGACCTAGTAAATCAATAAGATGAGCTCTTATAACCTATAATTAATTATAGGCTTATTGATGAGAAGCATCAGAAGGCAATAAGGCTACAATAGTAGAACCAAGGGACTTCATTAGCACAAGGTCCACTAGTTAGGAATTTTCTATTTTGTGGAAGCATTGTAAATTTTGAAAATAGAATATTCTTTTGTAAAGGCATGTGTAATTTGTTAGCACATTTTCTAAAAGGTCATTCCATTTCAGAAAGTCTAGTGTATTCTAGAACCTTTATACAAAGTAAATCTATCCTTACATGTGTACACTTATAATTTGATACAACTAATCAACATATTTCCTTATTTTTATAAAATGAGTATTGTCCATTGTAAAAAGGAGAGAGTTTTGAGCCAAAACTTGTATACTTCTGAGTTATTAATGCAATAATTATGAAAAGATTATCTAAATTTTTTTTCATCATTTGATATATGGTTTCTCTCTCAATTGTTTGTTTTAAATCTTAGATTTGAATAGTTATTTTGAATTTTTGGCATGTACCTTTTGAATGAAAAATTGTTAACTTGTGCATCTACTAGGTTAATTTAAGGTTCCTTAGTTTGCTTCATTTTATTTTCTCTGCATTTTTATATGTGCATTAGCTATCTACTTAAAGGAGTGAATCTTTAAAGTAAACAAGGTACTTATTTGCATTATGTTGTATCTTCCTTAGAATTTTACCTAATATATGTTATGATTTGATCTTAATCTATTTTAATTCATATATTGGTTTTAAGTGCATGCTTAAGAAACACTTGAACTTTTTCATCATGTATGAGATGAATATCGACAACATTTTTCTTCTCTGAAATAGCTTGCCCTTTTACTTCATTTTTAACTAAATCACTTTAGCATAGTTTCCATTATAAAAATTAATATAAATTAATATTTAGATTATAATTTAATCATAATTAAATGATATTATCATAGATTAATTCACATTTCAAATATAGTTTGAAAATTACCAAGGTGGCTCCCAACCACCAAACTTTATAATATTGTGGAATAGTTTGCTTACTCTGCCACTATTTCATCATAGGTAGCTAGATTACCACAACCTACTACTCATGCTATAAATTATTCAAATTATAAAATAATATGTTTTTTTTAAACACTAAGATAAATTTTTATACACTTAGAGGCATCAACAATATGTTTGAGGGATGTTAGGTAAGCTTCTACTACCTTACTCCTAGCTTAGGGACACCTGTGATCTTTAATATGATGTCTTTCTTTCTCTTTGATAGATACCTCTTAAATACTTAAAATGTATCTATAAAATGGTTTTTTATGACTTGAGAGGTTATGTATGAGTGTCATTATATACGCTCAAAGGTACTCTGAGGATCTCCATGCCTTTGTAACTTTAATCAAGTCTGTAATATAGCCTTTTCATACAACCAAGAAAGGCATTCTTCTCACGGATTAGTTTGGTGACTTGGAACCCATAGTAACATTATGGAGGTTTATTAAATGAATTATGATATGCCATTATATATTTTTCCTTGCTTGGGTAGTCTTTTTCAATAGATTAGGAGGCTCTACTCACTCAAAATCTTGTAAATAATCTACAAAGGGGAGCTTTTTAGTTTATTTTTCATACATTTCCATCACACATGATAATTAGTGGATATATAATATTATTAATATATATGTGGATACCTTCCAAGTATTTTCAATTCCATCCCAATACATTTGAGGTACTTAGAGAAATAATCTGCTCAATCAGGGTTTGTGAGAGGTTTTAATAGGGTTTTAGGTGTCAAATTGTTAAGGATTGTTCATAAAGAATAGATCCTTGATTTATAAAAATATTGGGTTAGGTATACCTTACTAAAATATATAATAACCACTTGTACCAATTAAACTCCTTCTACACATTCACACATGATGAAGACTACCTTCTTGAGCAAAATAGGCCTATTAGTGCACTCGAGAGAGCTAAATTGGCAAGATAAGGCATGAAAGTGCTTAGTTTTAGTTATAAACACCTCCTTGAGGTCTATAAAAAATCACATAAGGTTTTTAATTGGAATTATCAACTCATTGACCTTTCAAACCCCTTGGAACTTGTATTAGACCATTGTTAGGGTTTGTAGACAGTCCTATAAAATTAACCCTAACAACCTTTATTTGGTCTTTTCTCTTCATTAAAATGAGTCTAAAATTTATGGTATTATATTACAAGGTTTTATTCAACTCCTAATATCATTCATACATCAAATTTTCCCATTATTTGTATATTTCTTTCCTGTTGAATGTACAAGCATGTAGATGCACTTTTAGGCTTCCTTATTGCTAAGCATTGAGAATGATTTCCCTTTAGATGTATTGGATCTTATAGTGATTATAATAAGTATATAATATTCACTCATAATACTTATAAAATATAAAAATATTATTATCACCTTATTCAACCCCACATGTATGAGCTTTCCCTCATTTTGCGTGTGATTGGCTTGTAGGTCTCTTCTAGGCCTAAAACTCTCATTTTTGTGATTTTCCACAAGATTGAACCTATATGGTTAACTATGAAACTATATAAAATGCCTATTCATGTTTCATTATCCCATACACATGCCTTGG
>JARHVA010001597.1:1850000-1907500 GCA_037957365.1 Torreya grandis | reverse complement strand
GTTCTACATTTACCTTGAATTTCAAAATCAAACCTTAATAGTGGCATGGTTACCTCAATATATTCTAAACACTTTATAGGTGACCATATTAAATGACTTTAATGACAACACTAGGTGATTTGACTCATCCTCCAACTAGACCACCCTAAGGGATTATGAAAGCTACTAAGAAAAACAAAATTTTTACCATTATGAGACTTACCATGACCAAGAAAATACTCCTCATATGGATACCAACAAATTTAATATTATGATGACTAAATTTTTGAATGCTACTAACCTATGGTGTCCAATTTTGACTAACATCTTTAGTGACCTCTTGGGATTACATGTTTGCTATGCATCTAGACTAGTTGCCTTGATAGTCCATAGGGATATGAGGTCATGAATTTTGATTTAATTAAGGGTATATTGGACTTATAACTTGAAATAAATCTTAGAAACAAACTAAAAATTGAGAAAAAAAACTCCAAAACACACACCACACACACAAACATGTGTTATAAGACACTTAGAGGAAGGACAACCAAAAAAACAAAAAAATACAATCTTGTGTTATAATCACTTAGGGAAAATAAATACCTATTATACTATGTAAAAGGATATAAATTAAACTTAGTAAAATGGTTTCAAATGTATCCCATTGACTATTATGATCAACTCCTCTCCATTCATCTTTGCAAGATGAAAAGCATTATGTTATTTCCAACTAGTAATAACATAGGTCCCACTTCACAATGTATCAAACTTGGTATGCCTACTAGGTTTGGTACTATCCTCATCTTAATTTAACACAAGGTATCCTTCTTGATATGATCCTAATATAGATATTATATCAAAGGTCTTCTTGACTTGGGCTTGATTTCACTCCATGGTATATATGGCATGGTCTCTTATCTCTTCTAATGTCATTACATTTATCAATCTTATTGACATGTGATCACTCTCCATAATTTCAAGTTGATGGGATAAATATAAGGCTTGTAATTAAAAATATATAGGTAACTTGGCCTCTTTCCCATAAAAAAGCATGTATGGTGAATTACTAATAGGCCTCTTGGGGTAGTCATATAAGCCCATAAGGTTATCTTCAACTTAATTGCCAAGATCTTTGATTTTCTTCCATTGTCCTCTTAATAATTTTAATTAAATGCTTATTTGTGGAATATAATAGTATATTTTCTTAAGGATAGTAATTAGAAGAAGTGTTTAGGCACATACCATGTTTAATATCCTATTCACTTGTCCTTGCACCATTAAATGGCATTGCATTATCAAAAATTATTACGGAAAGGACTTCAAATCAAGTTAGTAGGCCTTCATTGAAGTGAAGAACTAAACTTTAATTAACTTCCTTGATGGATATTGACTTCACCCATCTTGTTAAATAGTTAGTGGTTGTAAGCACACACATATGGCCTACACTTGAAGGGGGGTTTATCATACCAATGAAATCAAGACCCCATTATATAAATGGTTATTCCATTTGAATAGGATTGAGAGGTATGACTACAAGTTTTTTTTCCAATAAAAAATTCACGCTTTTTACACCTCTTTATCAATTAATAATAGTCCTTGAATAAGCAAGGCCAATAATATCCATCTCTCATTATTTTTTATATTTTGGTTTAGGGTGCAAAGTGACCTCCTGCAAGCCCATCATGAAATTGCTCCAAAAGAATATCAATCTAATTAGTTTCAACACATCTCAATAACATAACATTGAAATATATTATAAATATGAATCCCTCCATAAGAACATATGGTATGGACTTAAATCTAAAGTACATTATTTTTTATTTATCCAAACTTGTAGGACACTCACCTGTTTGAAGAAGTCTTACCATATCTTGTGTCCAAATTGGAGGGATTGAAGGCATAGATGTATAAGGGTCATCTTGTAATGTTAGAATATATTTTTTATCCCTCTAAAGGTATAATTCCAAATTCTCACATAGTTCTCTTCCTTTACCAACTTAAGAGCATTAATCTCTATGTTATACTCTATGACCTTGGTTATCCAACAAACCCTTTTTCATTCAAAACTATGTTCAAAAGGAAGTCTCTTATGCTTGGATGTGACACCATAACATGTATTTTTTTATTAGACACCATATGCCTAAACTTATTAAGGCTCCTTGTGATTGCCAACTTTTGCTTCTCTATAAAGGTGTATCTCTCATCATAATCCTCTTGCCCTTGAATAAATAAGGTATTAGGTTTCCCAAGACCTTTACCATTCTATTTCATCAACATGATTGAGATGGTTTCAATTTTATATAAATCATACAATAATAAATCCTTTGTAAAATCAAGATTGATCAATGTAGGTGCTTGGGCTATAGCTTGCTTAATAGCCTCAAAACTATTTTTTCCTTCCTTGGTCTAATTAAAGGTTTGGTGTTTCTTAAATATGGTTTTTATAAGCTTCACAAGGTTTTATAAACCATGTATCAATTTTCTTAAAAAAATAATCTTTTCAAGAAAAAATTTCAAACCTTTCTTGTGCATGGTCAAAGACAAAGACAATATGAAACTCACTCCTTCAAGATCTATGGCAAGCTCATACTTAAAAATAATATGTCCTAAAATATTAACTTCATGGATTTAAAAAACACATTTCTTATGATTTAGAAAGATCCCATACTACCCACATCTTTCAAAAATCAATCTAAGATGAGCTAGATGACCACTAGCATTTTTTTTAAATATGTTATGTCATCAAGGTAAATTAGAAACATTTAATTAATCAAGCCTTGAAAATATATATCCATGGATATTTATAATGTATCCACTTCATTTGATATCCAAAATTACATCCTTTTATCTGCATGTGTGCCCCATTTAATAGTAAAGGTTATTTTATATTGATCTTCTTCCTTCACCAAGACTTGATTATAACTAGAATAGCCATTCAAGAGAGAGAATCATTGAGAACCTATAACCATTTGGAGAATTTTCTCCATAGTATCTAAGGGATAATGATCCTTCAAATACACCCTAGTCAAATCACTTAAATCTACACATACTCTAATATCTCCATTATTTTTCCTTATAGGGACTAGATTAGCAACCCATGAAGAATGCTTAATAGGGAAAATCATGCTTGATTCTATAAATTTAGTTAAATATTTCTTCATTAGTATCTCAACCTTTAGATTTATATATCTTTATCTTTGGCTTATAGGATTAGCATTTGGATCAAGCTCTATGGTATGTTGAGCTAGTCTAGGATCAAACCCTTTAAGGTCATTGTATTCCCAAGAAAAGATATCAAAACATTATTTACATAACTCCACAAATGTAATCCTATTAGATATAGTACATACCTTTAAAAGCTTAAAAATCTTGTCCTTGGACACATTAACCATTTCATGATGCTCTTATTTGTTAGACATACTCATATCATCCTTCCTCATTTGATCATTTTCATTGAAGATGTTCTCAAGAGTTACCAACCCTTTGGGAAGCTTGTTGGATCTCAACTGTACAATTTTTTCTCTATATTTTTGTTATAAATTACCTTGTTTTTTTAAAAAAAACTCAGCTTATTGTTGAAGGGAACATGCAATTTGTTTATCACTCTTGAAAATTTGCCAATTGACATCATTATCTAGAACTGATGGTCTCATTACCACCTTGATATGTGGCTAAGTTTTTGAATTATTCACATCATTAGGATATTAAAATTGACATGCCACTAAATTTATCCTATTAGCATATTGGTTCTATTCTCTTAGAATTAATTGTATGTTGAAGGCTTCAAAGTCTCCAATAAGGTCTAATACCCTATGTTTTTAATAATTTAACAATGGATTCTTAGCAAAATTTGTACCTTCCACTTAAGGGAATACTAACACACTATCTAAAAAAACATGTAACTACTTCATTCCCTTATTTTTTTCCCATTAAATTCCATGAATAAGTGTTTCATATTCAGTTGCATTGTAAGTGCAACTGAATTAAAATCTAATTATGAAATAATACCTTTGTTTGGAGGGAGAAACTAACATCACACGTGCCCCTACTCCATTTTTATTCCTTGAACCATAAAATAATAACTTCCATACACCATCAATATATTCATTTTACTTAGAAAGAGCTGGTATAGCTACACCTTGTTCATGCAAATAGTAAACACCTAGACTAGCTTCTTCAATAGCTTTATATGGATCATATTAATGATTTTATACTCCCCACTCATCAAGGAAAAGGTCTAATATTCCTTCAAGAGGCACAACCATTATTCATCATTAGGATTATCTCCCTCATAAATGATAGTGAAATTCACATTTGAAATATTTGGCTTGTATGGTTTAAGATAGAACTTAGACACAGGTTTATATCTAATTGTAACCTTAGTACCATATCTAGTTCTAAAAGACATAATTAACCAATCATATGACAAATACCCTCCAATATTGGTAGTGAAGTCTCTTGATAAGAATAGAGTAAATTAGGGTGTAAAGTTCACTACAATAACATCTTGAGAAATAGAAAAGTTTGGGACAAACATGAAGGGTAATACTCAAACCTTTCATCACACCCACAGTATTGGTAGATGAGCCATCCAATTATAAGACACCCTTAGTATTAAGCTCATACTTTAGGCCTAATTTATTATCTATTTATTTAGGCGTCACTGATATCTTTCCCCCACTATATATCATGTAATTATGAACTAATCAGTCTCCAATAATCTTAGAAATGTAAAAAGGAGGTGGTATCATTATTAATTAATTTCCCATCAATATGTGTGTGTGTGTGTGTGTGTGTGTGTTTTTGAAGACTAAATTTTCTCTTCTCACTAATTTTTTTGAAAGGTTGAGTTTAGAAAAATCCTCTTGGTTCATGTCCCTTTGTCCAAGGATGGCCAATGTGTCCCACATAGGAATGCTTATATTCAATTTATTCATTTGGTCCATAATGTTGATGCAAGAACCACCCACCCTTGGTTATCCTTTAGGAGTTACCATACTAATTTTATCTTGCATAGTTTAAGGTATGAAATCATCCTTTATATTCTAAGTTTCTTGGTCTTTAGGGGATATAATAGTTTATTTTGTTGTTCAAGACATGGAATGAATAGTGTCTAGATTCTTACCTACCTCTTGAGCATCTGTAATTGCTCTCCTTTTGGACCTTGTATTAGTTGCTATGAAACTATCAACAATGTTACTTGTGCTTACCAACTAATTAACTTCACAATAATATTCCTCTTTCCAATTTACCAATGTAACATCAAAATGAAACTTGATATCCATTAATCCTTTCATGATTAATAACTTTAGCTTTTGTTATAGAGGGTATTGTTCCATTTTATGCCATAAAATACTGATTGAACACCTCATTCTAATTGGTAATCTAATTATTAGGCTAATCTCATTGAGAAGACCAATCATGATTTTGCATAACGTTGTTATGAATAGGTACTAGAGCTCTATAGGTGGTGTTGGCATTTGGATTATGATTAATATATGGTCTAGCATTAGTAATATGCCCTTGCCCTTGAGAGTTTGATTAAAAAGGTGGTCTATTTGGTTGATTATATTAATATGACTAATATGGATTGTGATAAGGTCTATGAGGCTGATTTAGTTATATCTTCAATGCTACCATATCATTTGTCTAAGATTTGACTAGGCTCCTTAACTCTTGTATTTAATTTGATTAACTAGGGACATCTTGGTCATGATTGGTTAGTGTGGGAATGGAAGAGAGAGTTGGTGTAGGGGTTGTATATCAGGAAATAATGGCATGGGGGTCTTGGGTAGATATTTATATGCTATATGAGCTTATTTTAAACATTTATTGCAACATCATAGGCATTAGGTAAGGTCTCTCCTCCCATAGATTGTATCATAACAACTATGTCACTGTTTAAGGCCTTGAGATAGTAGAGGAAGGCAAAGTTTGGAGTGGGTATCAAAAGAGTTGGAATCTTATCCCATGTTTTTTGAAATATAGAATTGAAATCTTACATAAAATCTTGTGGATCTCTCTTTAAATGGGTTATTTGTTCATCCAAAGACAAATGATCACTCTTGTCTTTGAACCTCTTACTCAACTTCTCTCCTAGTTGGTCCCATGAATCAATAGAATTAGGAGCCAATGTCCTATACCAATATATATCCTTTCCCTTAAATTAAAATGATAAAATTATAATGTACACATTATCTTTAATAATATTGTGAATATTTCAAAACTTTTCCATATCTCTAATGTGCACTAGGGGTACTGGTGTTTTCTCCACTAAAGAATGGGACACTTGTAAGAGTTGCCATAGGGATGTCATCGAATCTTATAATTTTTAGATGGGACCAACATTTAAAATAAAAAGGGCATGTTTCTATTCATATTTCTATTTTTAGGAGAATTTGGAGTATAATAGAAATGGATCTTCCTTCTAGGATCCTTGGTATAAGGGGAAGAATGAAAGAATCTCTTTATTTTGAATAAAAATTTGGATAACTCAAAAAATTGAAAAGGAATACATTTGGACCTTGATCTTTTAATCACATTTGGCATGAAAATTTCTTATTAGTCTATAACAAAGAGCCAAAAAATGTTAAAATCACCAGATGTTGTATGAAAGAGGCTATTACAGCTAAAATTTTGTCAAGACTAGCATCAGTATTAGAAAACTTTGTTGAAAGTGTCTTCCACTAGGCACGATAGAATTTTTATCATTATAAATTTCACCCCTAATAATTTTGTTCAAGATTTATTATTTAAATGATATTACGGAATCACTTCTAGGTTATTGGTAGCCTAATTGATGAAGTGAATCTCTATTTTGGTTTAGCTCCCTTGATGCTTCACCTAATACTACTCACTAACCTAATTAGATTAGAGGTGATGCACCAAAATATAGTTTCCTCCACTAGTTCAAAACATATACTATTTGAATCAAGAATTTATAATCCTTACACAACCTATAACCTTGACATAGTTATCACATAAGTGTTTCATTGAGAGGTTCAACAATGAATGATAGTAATTATGATGGTAAAAATTAACCTTGTAAAGGTAAAAATTATTAAATTCCACTTCCAAATCATGTATACACTAAGGAAAAAAACTAAAAAATACCTCTAATAACTATCTTTCCTGCATAATGGTTAGTAATTAGGGATAGAAACTAGGAAAATCAAGCATTCACTAGAAAAGATCAACAAAAATTTCATAAAGACACACATTATACAACATATAAATATGTAAATAATTTTTATTTCTTTATTCAAAAGGTATTTAAGTATAAAAATGGTTAGGGTTTCACCATAGCTAGTAGAGGCTACCCCTCCCATCAATATCTGATGCATATATAGAAGAAAGAAGATGAGAGAGGGGAGATAGACATAGATAATCTCGTGATGATTGACTAAGCACTCATAGAGAATTTATAAACATGAAAAAAAATATTGAAAATAGTTTCATTCTTCCCTTCAACAAGTGTTAATCTTGCCAAGTGATGTCTTAATGAGAAATGTCAAAGTAGTTCTTATTTATTCTTGATGTCACTCACCCTTTGAAACTAATCACTTATTAGAAAGGGACTTAGAAGTTCATTTGAAATGAGTTTTATTGGTTATTTTCATCTTGTTTACACTTGGTAGGTTCAAAATTGATGTTAAAATTATTTTACCTTGCATTGGATGCCTAAGGGATGTTATTTAATCTTCAACTACCTTACTCCTAACTTAGGGACACCTATGACCTTCAATATGATGCATTTCCTTCTCTTTGGTAGATAATTATTCAATATTACAAATGTCTCTAGAAAATATTTTTTCATGACTTGATACGTTATTTATGAGTGTCATTAGATATACTCAAGGGTAATCTAAGGATCTCCATGCCTTTGTAGCTTCAATCAAGTATGCAATCTTGTCTTTTCATATAACCAAGAAAGACATTATTCTCATGGCTTAGTTTGGTGACTTGGAACCCATTATCATCATGGAGGTTTCTTTAATTACTTTTAAAATTCCATTATATATTTTTTCCTAGCTTGGGGAGTCTTTTCCAATAGATTAGGAGGCTCTACTCATTGAAAATCTTATAAATAAGCTAAAAAGGTGAGATTTTAAGGCTATTTTTTCATACATTTTCATCACACATGAAAACTATTGGATCTATAATATTCTTAAGATATTTTTGGATACCCTAAAATTATCTTCAAGTACATCCCAATCCATTTGAGGCACTTAGAGAAATTTTTTACTCCATCAAGTTTGTTGAGAGGTTTTTGCAGGGTTTTAGGTGTCAACATATTAAGGAGTGTTAATAAATAATAGTTAATGTATATCCAAAATAATTCCATAATATTAGAGTATATAAACCTTACTAACATATCCAAAATCCATTAATACCTATGCAACTCTTCATGCACATTCACACATGATGAAGACTACCTTCTTGAACAAAATAGGATTATTAGTGCACTCAAGAGAGCTAAATTGGAAAGATAGGGCATGAAAGTGCTTGGTTTGAGTTATAAACACATATTTGAGGTTTTTAAAACATAAAATGAGGTTTTCAAGTTGTCTTCTCAACTCATTGACCCTTTAAACCCTATGAAGCTAACCCTAACAACCTTTGTTTGACATTTTCTCTTAATTACCATGAGTCTAATATTTTTATGAGTCTTTTAAAATTTTATATTAAACACTTAATATCTTTCATACATCAAAATTTATCAAACTTTGTATATCTCCTTCATATTGAATGTGCATGCCTGTAGATGCACTTTTAGGCTTCTTGACTGATAAGCATTGGGAATGGATTCCCCTTGACTATTTTATATTTTATATTGATTATAATAATTCTATAATATTTAATTTTCATCCATATAATCTATAAAAAAAACCTTCTTAACACCTTCTCCAACACCACATGTGTGTTCTTTCTCTCATTCTTCTTGTGACATGCCTATAGGTCTCTTCTAAGCCTAAAACTCTCCTTTTTATGATTTGACACAAGATTGACCCTATATGGTTAAATATTAAATTATATAAAATGTCCATTAATGTTTAATTATCTGATCCAGGGAACAATTTAGGTGACAATTCGGGTGACAGTTCCACCCCAATTGATGACAGAACTTCCGAGAGCCATAACTTTTGCACCGTAGCTCCAATTGACTCACCGTTTGAACCGTTGGAAATATAATAATGAGGAGAAAATAATGATATGGCATGGATATATTATTTATTAATTTTTACCCCCGAAAACCCAATGGAAGTGCCCAAAATTTCAATTTTAGTAGTGCAGTCTAAAAATAGTAATTCCTCAAATTCTATATTGTTTTAAATCTTGGAAGTCAAACCACTTAATCTCCCTAAGATTTGGGACCATCCACATCCTCCCCATGCTTTAAAAATGTGTATAAATGAATAGGTAACCTGAAATGTGAAGACAAAAATCTCTTCCTAGAGATAAGCATATATTTGTGTTGCGATCTTGAGTAATACTACATCTCTTCTCAGAGAATTCATTGTTACAGTGTTATTTCTATTCTATTGAAATATTTATCAACCAAAACTTCTGAGTTTTGAATCATTATCCCATCCACATGACTTGGATCATTCAAATTTTTCGAATCCACTCATTTGATCTTCAACATGGTATACACAATCTAAGGTGTCCATTCCTTACATGACTTCATCATTTTAATTTGTTGGTGATTTGAAATATGATTTAGATATATCTATAATCCTTATTAATAATTAAATTATATATATATATATATATATATATATATATATATATATATATATATATATATATATATATATATATATATATATATATATATATATATATATATATATATATATATATATATATATATATATATTATGTTTATATGTTCATCTTGTTTCTTTCAATCTGAAACTACCTACCTATGTGTTTTGAGCCCTGTTCTTTCTGAGCTGCCCATAGATAATTAAGTGTACTTTTATTCCCTCAAGATTTCTCATGAGATCCCCAAGTAAATTTTTTTTGGATAATCCTTAGAATTTATATACCATATACCACCTTGATAAACCAATATCTAATTTTTTTCTTGATATTTCAACTTCAAACGTATAGAGAGCTTTTCTAGGTCATACAGGCCTGCTAGAGATTCTCTTAGATGACTCTGGCCATTTGATTTTATATTTTATTAATATATAATATTAATAATTTATATACTTATTATGATATATCTTAAATATTAATTTAATCCTCAAACTCTCTATTAATTAAAAAACTTGGATATTTTGCTTTCCTTTACAGGCAGACCTATAGATGACCATTTTAGGCTCAACACCTTCTCCACTCACTGTATGGTTGATATTCTTGGTTTAAATAAAATAATGGATAAATTTTAATATTACCATAACATTTTTTAATCTTTCCAATGAGTAAACACACATTCTTGACAAAAACCACCTCGTTTATGATTGTAAGCTAAAATAGGTACATGCATAAATAGTCCTTTTCTTGAAGTCTATATTGACGCCTTAAATAGGTTTGAGAGGCCTTGAGGAATTTGATTTTACTATTAAAAACTTCCTTTAACTTATTTCATTCACAAAAATATTTACATATCTCTCAAAACCTTGACTGTCATACTAAAGCAATGCAAGTATGTCTCTCTCAATCCAATACAAGTATGCATTTGCATTTCTTAAACTTAGCTTGATATTGAAAGAGGCTATTAAACATTATATGATTAATATTTAATAACCAAACTTCCTTCATCAACTTTGAAACACAGATTTATAAATAAAATCAATCCCATGGGGTTTTGTAAGGGTTTTTGACACCAAATCCTATTAGTGATTGTTCATAAAGCATGGCTTCTCAAACCCAAAATTTATGCATGTAAACTTAAGGTAATAGGTACTATATCTACCAATAGGATTTTTTGGCCCAAATCAACTTCATTTTCATGAACCGATTTTAAAAAAATGGCTCTCTCAAGATTGCAAACAACTCGATGGAGAAATGGAGTAGGTTTCTTGCATTATTTACCATTTCAACATTTTTGTAAGCTTGGTTTGGCTATAAAAGTCTTGGAAATGATTTTAAATAATCTTGGAGACTATTATCAACTTTAAAACCTTCAAATAAACCTCCTCATGTCCTTGTATTAGTTAAATATGCATTTTCAAGACCTTTCTTCACCATGATATTCTATTAAAGCTCATTTCAGAGACCAAATGGAAGTCTTATTTCCCTATACCAAGAGAATGTAACATACAACATCCTCTTTTCCATATATTCTCCTACCACTCAAAAGGTATTTTTTTTGCTTGGATTTTATAAATGTTGATTAGGTAGTTACAAAAGTATTCCAACATTGGAGAATTAGTTTTAAGACATATTGAATAAGGTGTATAGAAAAGTACCTATATCATGACATTAAATAAGTGTTAAATGACATATAAAATATTCATATAAAATGATTTAAACCTTTATGTTTTACCTTTATTAATAATCCTCATTATAACATTACAGCATACCATAAGACTAAAGCAAATGAAATGCCTTAATCTTTCCAAAATAACTGTAGCTTCT
This sequence comes from Torreya grandis, assembly GCA_037957365.1. Taxonomy (NCBI): domain Eukaryota; kingdom Viridiplantae; phylum Streptophyta; class Pinopsida; order Cupressales; family Taxaceae; genus Torreya; species Torreya grandis. Next base: position 1,895,932 of record JARHVA010001597.1, on the reverse strand, counting down.
CTAAAAATGTTTGAAAATGCAATATTGTCAACTTACTAGGTCTTCTATTTAGTTTACTTGTTTATATTGGATCACATTTATTTTGTGAGGGTCACTATCTTCATGTCGTTACCATGGTTCTAGCTTTACCTTAATTTTTCACAATCAAACCTTAACATTGTCAAAGTTACCTTAATATATGTTAAGCACTTTAGAGGTGACCATATTGAATGACTTTGATGACAAGATTGGTGATTTGATTCATCATCCAACTAGACCACCCTAAGGGATTTTGAAAGCTACATATTAAAAACATAGTGCTTACCATTATGAGAGTAATCAGGACTGAAAAAATACTCTTTTGATGGTTATCAACAAAGTTAGGACCATGATGACCAAAGTTTTGAATGCTACTCACCTATGCTGGCCAATTTTGGCTAATAGTGTTGACACAAGTGTTTGAATTTTACATATTTGTCCTATAAAAAATACTAATGAGATCTATATGTGACCAACTAGAGCCTTCTAGGTTTTTTATCACCATTCTTTTGATGTATACATATCTTACACATAATATGTCATTCTTAGTCAAACAATCAAATCCTAGATTATTCTCACCCTTGGGTGACTATGGAAAAAATGGGTTAGAGGGCTCATAGTGTCAATATACCTCAAGGACCCTCTATTAATGGGCACTACCTACATATTTTATACTTTGAATAGGGACTCGATTTACTTGTGTGTATACATGGATTTAACGTGTGATAATAAAATACATGCAATGACCTAATTTTTAAGTTAGAAAATATGGATCATAAATTGATCTTTGAATGCTTTAAATCTATGGTAAAACTACTCATATGAATAATATATAAATAGGTATGAATAGGGAAGTTTATCTCACTTGAATTCTTTGTTGGGTGCTTCATTGTATATAGCCTTATTAGTTCCCCATGTTTTTTTAGGTGAGGAATGAATGAAGGTTGATCTTATATAGATATATACCAGTCCCTTCCAAAAATATCTCACATTAAATCACTTAAATAAACCTTTAGGAGACTTTTAGTTTGAAATTTGGATGAATTTTTGGTAGTAGAGACTTTATAGGAAAAGTGAAGATTACATAGATGTAGGTGTTTGTCTAGGACACATGTGTCTAAGAAGATAAAAGATAGGTACAAGTTCAGAATTGGATGTGAATCATAATAATTATGTTTAGATATTTTTTCATTGTATATAAGTCCTAGACATTAAAATAACAATGTTTGGATTATGAGATAATCAATTTATGTATAAATATATAGCAAATGCAAGCCTTTTGGTAAGAGGCAGGTTTATAACTAAAAGGTACAACCATGATAGATATTTTCTAAGTGTATAATATTCAAGTACTACATCAATCAAATTTTAGTATCTACATCCCCCCACTTTAATATAATAGTGAAATTTATATTTTAAAGGAAATAAATGTGTAGTTAGGTGTCTATACACACCTTATCTTTGTATAATCCCAACTTGAGTGCATTGCTGGTAAATGACATGTAATTAATAGCATATTATAGTATATAATTAGTGTATGAAATTGAGAATTGAAATAATTTAAAATTATTGAAAGTATAAAGATAAAGGTTATGAGTACACATCTATTGATGAAACCATCTTGCCTTTTGGTAATTTGATTTGAAAGGATGCCTCATTATGAAGCATTGAATATGAAATTAGGACAAATATTAACCTCCAAGTGCATATATATATAGATATTAGAGGAAACATTACCCTAACCTTGGTGTAAAGGTGAGTTGAAACATGACCATTGAACTAATTTCATCTCAATTTTTAGAATCACAATGACTCAGAGGGGGGTGAATTAGTCTTCAAAACTTTTACAACTTTATTTTAGCATTCATCATTATTAAAACAATATAGTGAACTAGCAACACATTAAGACCCATGAGCATGAGACAAGAGCATAACACATAAAACACTTATATTAATGGGAAAACTTCAAGGGGAATAAAACACACTAATGATATAAATGTACTAATATCCTATAATTCAAACATTAATATTTATTGAAGCACCAACTTCATGTAGAGCACCAACCCCAACTAGCCAAGCACCAACTTGACTAGGCTTTAATAAGCACTTACTTACAAGGAGGCACCAACCCCATAAATGACTCAACACAAAATCAAACACATCAAAACTTTGATCACCTTTAAAACCATTTGTTTCTCATACAACAAATTATGATCTTATTCAGCTCTTCACACATTTTTATCCTTTTCAAATTGTTTTCTAACCTTCTTTGCTCAATTAGGTCTCCTCAAGATAGATTAGGTCATTTTAAATTTATAGTAATCTAAATTACCCATATTATATATTTATTAATTATCTATACACCTTAATTATGGTTTACTAGACCTATTTTATCTCTTCAAAATACTATATCTTTTGTTTTAACACTCATAATCACTAACTAGCCAACTAGGCCTATTATGCCTTATTCTTATACTAGGTTCTTGCTCATACACCTCTTGGTCAGACATGCACACTTGAACACTTATATTTTAAATTAAATAGGCCTGATAAATTTTCAAAACCATTAATCAAACATTAAAATAGGTCGGTCATAGCATATAGGACCCAAACCCCTTCTTAGGCCTTAAGGAGACCTAATTCAATTAGGCATTCATTAGCACATTTTACCTTTTGAACTCTTTGGAACATTATAACACTTATTACATAGTAGGAACATATAAAATATCACTAAAATATAACTTATCCAACTTCAATTTAGGTCTACAACACCTTATAGGTCCAACCACCACTTGAACCTCTTCTTAAAACACTATTTATAATAGGCCTTTACATACCCAAAAAATATATCTTGAAAAACTAAAGCATAAGTAAATTTTTTCCAAAAAACAATGGAAACATATCACACATATAAAATATGCATGACCTTATTCACCAATTTCATTATACCTCATAACATAGGGCAAAAGGACTCAAACCCTTCTCTACAAATGGCTTAGTCAGAACTACCAAATTGCTTCAAAATATAGTCATGGAAACAATAACCTAAAACACATGTAGAAAATTTTTTAGAGACTTCCAATGAATTTATATGATCCTATTAGGTCATTATACCATTCTCATATAGATATATAATATGGTCACATGGTAATATTGGTCTTGTAGACCAATCTTCTTGTACCTCACTATCTTATCTAAATAAGATAGGTCAACTTATGAGCAACATTTTCATCATATCCATTGACCTAAAAAAATATAATCAACATGAAAATTTATTAAATCTATTTTAAAAATTATAAATTTACTTGGATTCATCCCTAATCCATGATAACACATCCCTAAACAACTTCTCACCTCTACCTAATTTTCTCACTATTTTCACCATTAGGCTTTTTAGTGAATGGTCAACTCGTATGACTAGTTTATAAACCTAAGGGATATGACCTAATCATAAACCATCATGGTAATAAAATAAAATTATCAATATTCTTCATCTAACTATGCTCATACTTTGATTTGATCAAATCTAACTACTACAACAAATCTCTAAGAAATAAGGTCTTTCTTATAGGGTCCACGCACTCACCTAATAAACCAATCACACCTAAAGGTGTATAGGATATTATAATAAAACATAAAATAAAATACATATCCATTTAATTCAATTATAGTCTATTTTGAACTATATATTTTTCATTGGCTCATTGTTAGGGTTTTAAAGAGGGTTAACATTATTTCTGGTGTTAACGATTATTCATAAAAATTAGACCCTTATTCCTAAAAATAATTATTATAAATTTGAGATATTAATATTCCCCATATACCATTAATATATTTTTTACCCATGTATAGGTTACATGTGCCAATGAGAACTTAAATTTTCTTCTCGGGTCGAGAGCCCTTCATTTTATGCACATGAGAGACCTCAAAATAATTTTTCTTGAATTAACCTTAAAATTTTGACCTAAAACTTGGTAAACATACTTGAAACAATATTAAATACCTTTTTTAATTATAAAATACTTGAAATTTCCTTAGAAACTGATCTTAGTACCCCAGCTAGCCATCATCTCTCTCTTTGCTCTCTAGGAATGCAAGTCACATTAGGCCTTAAAACTAACCTTCTAGCCACTATCCAAGATATAAAAACCTCATATACATTATAAATAAATATATAACATGATAAAAAACTAATTTTAATCCTTTATAACCCTTTAAAATACCTCATGACACCTCATTAGGTCAAGTAGGGTCTAGAACTAATCTAGTTTCATGTTAGGTTTATAGGTCCTACCCCTGTAGGCTAACTATGAGACTCTCATGAGTGATATAATGCCTCATATTAATTATTAAACAACATAATACATCCTCTTATGTATCTATGCATCCATATCACTAGGCCACCATATTCCTTCATGCACAAGACTAGGCATCATATACACAAGCCTTCTCAAGTCTCTCACCAAGTTCAAACACTTAACAACTTTGGAAATTGATCTTGAAACACTCTTTAATTATTATACACATTTATCACATGAATTATATTTTTATAAACCAATATCATACCTCTAAAGGATGAAATCAAAGAAAAACATTGCTTAATGACCTCATGAACAACCTTTGACATCAATGATAATTTCAATGCCAAACCTCAACACTATAAATAATTCTCAAAAATCTCCCCCTTTGTCATTGATGGAAAAACCTATTGAAAAATGATCATATTTATCTCCCCATTCTATTATTTCTCCCCCTTTGACGTAAATGACAAAGTGATGTCTGCAATTCTTTGGATCACACTCCTTGCAACCAAAATTCTTAATACATAGAACTATGAGTTTATGAGACATAAAACAAACATTCTTCCTCTATCTCCATGCATACCTTCTTAGAAAAACTCACCTATTATTGTAGATAATAATCATGATTATCTCCCCCTACGTACTTGGCTTCTTCAAAGATTTTTATGGGTAAGAATTATACCCAATTCATGTCTTGGGTGTTCAAAAGTAACCTTTAAAAATGGTTTGGTCAAGATGTCTGTAATCTGATCCTGTGTAGAAATATGTTCAAATTTGACACTTTGTTCACTTACCCACTCTATTAGAAAATGATACCTAATTGGAATGTTTTTTTTCCTTGACTATATTATAGGGTTCTTTAAGACACTTATAAAACTTGTATTATCACAATAAAGAGGGCTATGACTATCATATTCCACATTATAGTCTTTTAGGGTTTGTCCCATCCATAGGTCCTTAGTGAAACATGAAGCTATTTCAATGTACTCATCCTCACAAGTGGACAAATCTAATATTATTTACTTATTGATTATTGATGAAACTATGCACCCACCTAGGAAGAAGGCTCTTCCATTGGTACTCTTCCTATCATCTATACTTCCTTCCTAATTTGCATCTATGTAGGCTATCAAATTGAGCTCCTTGTTTCTTATATACAAAAATCCATACTTTATATTACCATTGAGATACCCAAGTATCTTTTTGAATGCTTTTAGATGATTCTCTTTTAGATCTACTTGAAACCTTCCCACAAGACCTACTACTTATATGATGTCAGGTCTAGAGAAAATGGTATATAAAAACCAATTAATCTTTGACCTATATGATGTCTGATTAACCTTTGAATACTCATATTCATTGTTCAACTTACATCCTATGATTATGGGTGTACTAACTACCTTGAAATCCTCCATCTCAAAATTCTTTAACATATCTCTTATGTACTTGGTTTGTGAGATGAATATTCCTTTTTTAGATTGAGTGATTTGTAACCTAAGAAAGAATGATATTTCTCATAGCATGGACATCTCAAACTCTTTATTTATAACCTATGAAATTTTTTGTTTCATGTTCTCATTTTTTTGACCAAAGATGATGTCAACCACATAGAAAACTACTATCAATCGATGTTCATCTTCTATCTTAATATATAGATTATTGTTTACAACTCCTCTTTTGAATCCTTAATCCAATAGATACTTGTCCAACCTAGCATACCAAGCTCTAGGAGTTTGACTTAGACCATAAAAAGCCTTTTTAAATCTAAAAATATAGTCTTTATCATCTGATAGTGAGAACCCTTCAAGTTGATCAAAGTATACTTCTTCCAAATTCCCATTCAAAAAGGCATATTTGACATCTATCTAATATACCTTGAATCTTTTGAATCCTGTATAAGATAGAATAATATAAAGGATTACAATATTTCTACTGGTGTAAAGGTCTCCTCAAAGTCTATCCCTTCAAATTATGCATATCCCTTATATACCAATCTATCCTTGTTCCTGGTGACTTTTCCATATTCATTCAACTTGTTTCTAAACAACCATTTTGTGCCAATGACATTTTTATCTTTAGGCCTAAGAAATAGTTCCCAAGTATTTTTCTTTTGTATTTTTTATAACTCCTCATTCATAGCACCTATCTAAAAATTATCTTTGCTTGCTTTTATAAGAATCTTAGGTTTAATATTGGATAATATATAAATATTCTCTTGATTTAGATTACTTACCACTCTACTCCTTATTTGCATAGCTACATTCTTGTTACCAATGATTTGAGATTTAGGGTGATCTCTTTGAATTTGTCCTAAGGGTATTTTTGAGTCTCATCTCTCTTTAATTTCATCTTCTTCCTCATCAACCTCTATAGTATCCTCTTAATTTTTTAAATCCAAATTCTTGAAAGTGTCCTTTGATTGTGAGTTAGATATCCTTGTCTCATCAACCTTCATAATGGTACTTTTCACTATATTTTATATAATTTTCTTATAACATCTATAGTATCAGATATAGAATCAAGCTTACCCAAGTCTTCATCATCTCTTTTGATGAAACATTTTCTCTCAAACACTCTAAAGTGTTCTACATTGGCAAGTATACCCTTCCATAATTCATAAGGATTATTATTCCCATTAGTCCTTATTTATCATCTATTAAAAATGTATAAAATTGTTCTTATTACCTCTCTCCAATATCCATCAGATAATATAAACTCATTTAACATAGTTCTATCCATCTTTTGAACTGTCATATTCTTCCTTTCCACTACCCCATTCTGTTGAGGTGTCTTAACTAATGATAATTGTCTCCTTATTCCATGAACCTCATAGAATTCATAAAAATCATTAGAACAAAACTCTCCTCCTCTATTAGATCTTAGTTACTTGATCTTCCCATTCTACTCATTCTCAACACAGATCCTTGAATGCCTTGAAATTGTCAAGAGCTTCTAATTTCTCTTTCTAGAATGAAACCCTAGTCATTTTTTATAATCATCAACGAGTAACATGAAGTAGATATCTACTTGAATGATTTGAATTATTATAGGCCCATAGAGGTCAGTGTGTATTAAATCTAAGGATCTTATATTAGATTACTCCTTGAACTTGAACCTTCTTCTAGTTTGATTACCATGTTGACATGATTTTTAAAGTATGTAAGTAGGTTTGATGATCTTAGGCATGTTCTTCATAGACTTATTAGTGGTAATCCTAACTAGGATATCAAAGTTTAGGTCACCTAGCCTTATGTGTCATATGCAAATTTCATCTATCTTGCTAATGAAACATCTCTCCTTCTTGATCTCATTCAATAAATATAGATTGTTCTTAGTTCTCTTAGCATTGGTAATTAACATTCTTGATTTGGATCTTCTTATCTCACACCCTCTATCATGAAAGGTTAGTGTGTGTGCTTGATTGCACATTTGACTCACACTAAATTTTTTATGTTTCATACCTTCCACATACAACACATTTTGTGTCTTGATCTTTCCATTTTCCAAACTCAAGACACCCTTGCTAACTATATTGGAAGTTATGTTATCTCCAAACCTCATTTTTATTGTATATTTCTTCTTTAATGAGATGAACCTTATTTATATCTCTTATCATGTGGCTTGAGAAACCACTATCTATATACAATTTCATTCTTTCATATTGAATGTGAAAGGTAGTCTAAGCTAGCATTGAATCCTCCTTGATCTATTATTCCTCCTTAAAAAATAGTCCATCTTACTTCTTGAGCTCAATTTGATCCATCCTAGATTGCTTTGGCTTCCATACCAATGTTTGATACTTATTATGAATTATATGAGATTTATATGTCTTGTTAAATATTGTGGACCTTCTAACTCTATTAGAGTAGAATCTTGCAATCTATCTTATATTGTGATAGATGTAACAAACAACATTTTTGTACTGACTGTGGTTCCATGATGACTTATTCTTTATAGCATTAGGTTTTTTAATTGATATTTTTAGGTCATTACTCTTGACTTGTTATAACTTCTCATGCTCTCTCTCAAACTTTCTCAATTTGTCTATGAGCTATTCATGCTCAACCTTCAATAAACCTTGCTCTATCTTCAATTGGTCATACTCAACTTCCTTTGACTTACACCTTATGTTGACCTCTTATAACTGACTCTTGAGATCCTTGATAGTCTTATTTTGATGTTTAAAATAACCAAGGGAAATTATGATCTCAGATTCAAGGTCTACTTCAGCTTCTCTTTCTTTACTATCATAGTATACTTCTTCATCATACATGTTGTTTTCTTCTTGTTGATCATAAGACATTCTTGTGCTTCTTAGAATCACCTTTAAGTTTGTAGACTTACATCAAAGTACTAGGATCTAATACCAATTTTTTGAATCATAATGACTGAGATGGGGGTTGAATCAGAGTTCAAAACATTTACAATTTTATTTTATCATTCATGAAATATCAAAATAATATAGTGAACTAGCAACACATGAAGATCCATGAGCATGAGACAAGAGCATAAGACATAGACCATTTATTTGAGTGGTAAACCCTCAAGGGGAAGAAAACCCACTAATTATTCAAATGGATTACTATCCTATAATTCAAACATCAAGATTTAGTGAATCACCAACTTCACTTGGAGCAATAACCCTATCTAGCCAAGCACCCACTTGCAAGGAGGCACCAACCTCATAGATGACTCAACACCAACTCAGCCAACTAAAATTTTTGATCACCTTTATAACCATTTCTTTATTATATAATCGATGATGATCTCCTTCTTAGGCTCTTCACACACTTTTATCCTTCTCAAACTACTCTTTAGCCTTCTTTACTCAATTAGGTCTCTTCAAGATAAATTAGGTCATTTGAAATTGATATTAATCTATAGTACCCATATTATATCTTTATTATACTATGTCTTCACCATAATGATAGAATACCATACCTGTTTTAGTTATTAATAATAATATATCTTCTGCTTCAACTCTCATACTCACTAACTAGCCAACTAGGCCTATTAGGCCTTGTTCTTATACTAGTCTCTTGCTCATATAAATCTTGGTTGGCCATACACACTTGAACACTTATATTTTCAATTAAATAGATCTTTAAAAATGACATAAAAATTAATCAAACACTAAAATAGGTTGGGCATATCATATAGGACCAAAACCCCTTCTTAGGCCTTAAGCAGACCTAATTCAATTAGGGCTTCATTAGCATATGTTACCCTTTGAACTATTTGGAACACTTTAAAACTTATAAAATGGCATAAAAATATAAAATATAACTTAAATATACCTTATAAAACTTCTCTTTATTTCCACAACACCTTTTAGGTCCAACCACCACTTGAACCTCTTCTCAAAACATTGTTCATACTAGGCCTATGCATACCCAAAAAAATTGTCTTGAACAACTGAAGCTTAAGTATAGTTTTTCAAAACAACCATGGAAAAAAATAACACATATATAATTTAAATTACCTTAAAATATTCAACAAGTTCATTATACTTCATCACATAAGAGGTAAAAGGACTCAAACCCTTCTCTGTAAGTAGCCTAGTTAGAACTACCAACTTACCTCAAAACATTGTCATGGAAATAATGACCTAAAACACATGTATAAAAAATTTCATAGACTTAAAATGATTTTATATTATCTTATTATTTCATTAAAACATTCTTAGATAGATATATAATATGATCACATGGCAATATTGGTCTTGCATACCAGTCTCATAGTCTTTTACCTCACTATCTCATATGAATAAGACAGGTCAACTTATGAGCAACATTTTCATCATAACTAATGACATCCAAAATGAAATTATATTATAATTATTTAAAAACTTCTCCATGTACCATGCACTTGGATTCATCCCTAATCCATGATAACACATCCCTAAATAATTTCTCACTTCTATTTGGTTTTCTCAGTGTTTGCACCATTAGGCTTATTAGTGATTGGTCAACTTATATGACTATTTTATCACCCCTGAGGGATATAACCTGATAAAAAACAACTATGGTCATAAAATAAAATTCTCAATATTCTTTATCCAATTATTTGCATACATTAATTTGGTCAACTCTGATTACTACAAAAAATCTTTAAGAAATAATGCCTTTCTTATAGGGTCCATTCACTCACCTAAAAAAATAATTCACACCTCAAAGTTCTTGGAAAAATTTAATACAACCTAAAATCACTTACATATCCATTCCAATCCATTCTAATGTGTTTTGAACAAGATCTTTCTCATCAGGTCCTATTTAGGGTTTTAGAGAGGGTTAACACTATTTCTTGTGTTAATAATTATTCATAAATATTATCCACTTATTTCAAAAAACAATACTTATAACTTTTATTTATGACCCTTACACATACCATGAATATATTAGGTTCCCATGTATAGGTTACATATTCCAATGAGTTCTTGAAAGTTCTTTTCGGGTTGAGAACCCTTCATTTTATGTATATGAGAGACCTCAAAACACTTTTTCTTGCTTTAAATTTCAAATTTTGACCTAAAAATTGGTAAAAATAATTTATAAAATATTAAATAACTATTTAAAATCTCACATACTCATTATTTCATTGTAAAATAATCTTGATACCCCATCTAGCCACCATCTCTCTCTTTACTCTCTAGGCCTTTGACCTATAAGTCATATTAAGCCTTGAAACTAAAATTATAGCTACTATCCAAGATAATAAAACCTCATATACATGATAAATAAACCTATCACATGATCAAACACTAATTTTAATCCTTCATAGGTTTTGACAACCCCTCATGGCACCTCATTATGTCAAGCAGGGTCTAGAACTAGTCTAGTTGCATGTTAGGTCTGTAGGTCCTACCCCTATATGATCACTTTGAAAATTTCATGAGTTTTATAATGCATAATATTAATTCTTAAACAATCTCATACATCCTCTTATTCCTTTATGCATCCATCTCACTAGGCCAGCATGATCCTTCATGCACAAGACTAGCCATCATATGCACAAGCCTTCTCAAGTCTCTTGATAGGTTCAAACACTTAAATACTTGTTAAAATGATATTGAAACACTATTTTATGTTTATACACCTTGATGACATGCCTTATATGTTTCTAAATAAATTTCATGCCTCTCAAAGATGCATTCAAATAAAAACATTGTTAAATGACCTCATTAATAACCTTTGACATCAATGACAATTTCAATGCCAAAATTCAAAAATATAAACAATGCTCAACATCAATATTTTAAACCAATAATGTGCATGATATACTAAGTGTTAGTGATTTAATCAATTATATATATATATATATATATAATCAAATCTAGCCCATAAGTCTAGTAAATTTAGATTATTTAATCAAATCTAACTTATAATCTTGGTAATATTGAATGATTTAATAAACTCAACCTTCTAAATATGAACCGACTACTACTATATATTAGATTAATAAAAACCATAAAATTTCATCCTATGTATAATAACACTCCATAATCATATTTTAAAATTATAAAATGATTTTTTTTTAGGTGCCATTTGCATGACATATGCACCTCATATTTGTCTCAATCTGAAATCTGAATATAATAACAATACAAATATATAGAATGTTTCCAAAAATATGTATGTGAATCATATAAGTGTGAAATTTAATAAATCTAAAATTAGTGCAAGTGTGGAGGAAATATTTTTATGGCATTCCCCCATTGGTTCTAAAGAATCTAAGAACTTGTGTAAATTTGGTAAACATGTTTCCATAACATGCCCCCCACTATAATTTAGAGATGTTGAGTATTGAATCATTGTGGAGGTTGTGAATTTTTGATATGCCCCCATTGTAATATGAAACTATGAAAGTGTGGAAGCCATGCCTCTATGACATTCCCCCACTTATATGCCCCTCTATTTTTAGGTGATGGGAAGTATAATTTGGTAGTTACCTGACCTAAAAAAGATAATATAACTATATAAGTTGTGTATAGATCATGTATCACAAAGGAGAAACATTTCTAGGTAGATATATCATTGAATCATGTGATATGTTATCACACCATGCCCTAAGAAACATGATATTAGATCATGGAAATATTTAGAGAGTAACATTACAAGCTCAACAAGTAATTAGACACACACACAAGGGCACTAAAAAGTAATGCAAAGAATATAATGGTCTAAGGAGACCTCATACAAGGGTGATGTTCAAATGCCACACAAATTAAGGTAAATTACTTATTCAAATTTCTAAAAATCATAGAGTGATATACTCAAATGTCCACATATAACATAGAGTGACATATTCAAATGTCTAAATAATTAAGCATAGTTATGGGGGGCACAATCAATGAAGCATATTAAAATTATGGTTGAAAAATAAATACAATACAATATAAATTAAGGAACACACTCAAGTAAGTGTTAAAATTTTAAATCATGATAACTATAAGCAACCAACATGAACCTAGCATACTAGTTCCTAAACATATGTGTTTTCAAATAATGTATTAAGTACATTGCATGTCAATTACACTATGAAAGGTATAAGCATAGATAGAGGCATGTTTAAGTATATATAAGCTCAAATATGATAATGGAAATTGTTCATATAATAGTGTAACTTGGGTATATTGTGATCAAAGCAATAGATGCCCCCAATGTAATTAGGACTTGGGTGTAGGAAAGTCTAAACATTTATATATATAAATATCACGTATCTGGATATGCATGTATCACAATAAAAAAAAGAGTGAAACATGTTTATATATAAAAATAATGATATACTATCTATTAACATGAATCAAACAACATATTCATAATAAACATTACACCTAGGAACATACTAAAATGTTTGGTATTTTTGAATTACTTTGAATGTTTTTGGTATTTTTGGAATATTTGATTTTTATTTTTATTTTTTGGTTAAGGAAAAGTCTATCCAATTATCCCATATAAGATATGTTCATTTTTAAGTGTTATGAACACTGGATATAGCATAAAAAACTAGTGGTATAATGGATGAGTATGTATAGGTTTAATATATGGCCTTTGCGTGTAATTCTTAATAATAATAAAAGATAGAAGAAGCTTATTACAAGGTAACTTGCAATACAAGTAAACTCTAAATATAAAAATATAATAAATAATTTATAGACCACTAAGTGAATTAAAAATAGACTACTAAAATTTAAAATATATTAAATAAACTAAATTTAACTTACAATGAATATGTGGACATCATGTAAGAAGCCTCTTTAACAGTAAAGTCAAATATGCAACTCTTTGAGTATTCCATGAATCAACTTGAGCAATCCTTTCATGATAATATAAATAAATTGATATTAAATTCTCACATACTCAATGAAAAATATTTTATCATTGGAAAATTCTATAACAAAATGATGTTTGAGTTCAATGTGCTTGGTTTTAGCATGGAAAACTAGATATTACCCCAATATTATCACAAAAAATTTGTGTTGAAATTAGTTGAGCATATAAAAAATAATCTAAGATTATTATCAATCATAAATTTTGTGTGAAATATGATTTAATGGCTGTATATTTAGCTTCATTAAATGATAATGCAATTACAGCTTGTTTCTTTGAAGACATAGAAACCAACCCATTTCCCAATGTGAAGCAATAACTTAAAGTTAACTTCCTATCATCAATATATCATCCCCAATATAAATATATGTATATAATAACACATAAATAAATTTATGGTATGAAATTAATACCATGATTATAAATACCTTTTACATATCTAAAAATTATCTTTAACGCTTGAGTGATAGTTTACTCATAAATCTAGAAACTAGTGAAACTTCATAACTAATGTCAGGTCTTGTCATAGTGACATAAATAAAACCTCTCACCATAATTCCAAAATTAGTTTCAACAGTTGAATGAATTTCATCCTCCGTCATAATCTTTTATCCACTTGTAATTAGAGTGTTTGTAGGCTTCAAATCTTGAAGATTGTACTTTCTTAACATGTCTTGTGCATACTTGGATTGATAAATGAATAATTCATCTTTATTTTGATGGAATTCCATTCTAATAAATCTATTAATAATTATAATATTATTCATATAAAACTATTATTTCATATCTTCCTTGAAGATATTTAACATGTCTTTAAAGCTACCTATAAAGATCAAGTCATCTAAATAGAGACAAACATATAAAACATTAGAAAGCAATATTTGTATGTAAATAGTTAGTTTATTTTGACTTCTTAAAAGTCCTTGATATAATAATAAGCTATAAATTCTTGAGTACCAAACTATTGTGCTTGATTCAGCCCATAAATATCCTTCTTTAACTTATATACCCATAATTTTTTACCCTTTACTTCAAAACCTTGTGGCTACCCCACATACTTATTCTTCAATCAATCCATTAAGGAAAGAAATTTTAATATCCATTTGATAAATTTTACATATTTTATGATAATATATAATAAGTATTAGTATTATAGTATGTTTACATGCCATAAGAGCATAATTTTCCTCATAGTCAAGCTCATATGTTTGTGCAAACCCTTTTATAATTAGTCTAGTTTTTAGCTTGTCAACTGTACCATCATTTTAAATTTGATATTGTAGACCCACTTTGTATCAATGACATATTTATTAAATTTATATTTAAATAATTTCTATTTATTATTCCTCTCCATTGAATCCATTTCTAATTTCATAACATCAACCCATTCTTTCTTTTGCCTAGCTTTTGTATAACTTCTAGGTTCACTAATCACTAATGATAATGCAAACATATTATTTTCATCATATGAATCATAAAACAAGTTAATTTATTGATGTTTTATCCTTGTGATTATCCTCTCATAATTATAATCCAATATTTAATTAACTGGATGAGGATTTCATAAATACTTATTTTTGCTTGGCATTGATCTAGATGGATGACCAGTCTCTTATAAAGAGCTATTTTTATTTCTCTATGAACTATAAATCTATGTAGTAATTTATAAGTCCTCTATTAGGTGTGAATCCTAATTATCTTCTAGGATTAGAGGTTAACATTTTATTTAATTTTAGTTGGGTTTGGATCCCATTCTTTGAATCTTTCATGGCATGGGTGGTTGCAAGGGGGGTACCCCCTTACAGAGTCTAAGGGCCATGCACCCCAGCAGGGGTTTGGGGCAGCACCCCCAAAGTGAAAATTTTTAATTAAAATTTATTTGTTAAATTTTAATTTCATATTCAATCTAGGCTATTGATTAAAGGTTCTATATCTAACAGTAGAGGTTATGTTTAGGTGTTTTTCATCCTAAAATATATTGATATATGGCTGAGATGTATGATTGTGATAGAAGATTAAAAAAATTGGTACATAGAGTGGAGGCAAAAAAAGGTAGAGAGGTGTAATAGGGTTATTTACAAGATTTTATTTCTCCCTTGTATTTTTGGAAATAATATAATAGACAAGTTTGGTGGATGTGGCCTATTTTAGGTGAACCACATTAAATCTTGCATCTCCTTTTATATACGTGTTTATGTTTATTTTTAGAATGTTTAATTAATTTGTTTCATAGTTTATATTGTATGAAATTTAGGGATAGATATAGGTTTTAATTTATCCTAACACCCTCAAAATAAAAATCAAGAGACTTCACCCTTCAATTATGAATTATGTAGCTACATGATCAAAATTAACATATACTTCATTTTCTAGAAA
Organism: Torreya grandis; assembly: GCA_037957365.1. NCBI lineage: Eukaryota > Viridiplantae > Streptophyta > Pinopsida > Cupressales > Taxaceae > Torreya > Torreya grandis. Next base: position 1,879,908 of record JARHVA010001597.1, on the reverse strand, counting down.
ATTACAATACCTAGAATTAATTATTGATTTATAATAAGGATTATAAAATTTGTATGGAAGAATTACATATGGTTTTTACCAATAAAATATGACTTAATTCATCATCATTCCTAAATTATAGCTTGGGAAGACCTCTTACCATACCCTTTGTGTCAAGAATATGTAATCTCTTAAAACTCATATGACCATTTCTTAAATGCCATAATATGTTAAAATCTTCAATGGTGGAGAAACAAATACTTTACTTTAGAATATTAATATTTAATGGAAACATCCTATTTATTTCCATATAATATTTCCAATCATTCTATTTATAGATCTCTTATAAAAAATAAAACAAACACCATCTTCAAAAAGTAGTTTGAAACCCTTTTCTACTAATTGACCAAGACTTATGAGATTAAGACTCAAATTTGAATAAAATTAAACATTTTTAATTTCATCCTTATCTTGACTTATGGTTATATGCATGATTCCCTTTCCTTCAACTTGGATGGACTTTCCCTCTCCCAATTACACTTAAATTTTATAAGAGTCGTCTAACTTTTTGAAATCATCTTTTTGACTTTTCATATGATTTGAACAACCTAAATCAAAAATACTACTAATTCCTATTTTAGAATGAGTGGATAATTATTTAGACTCAACTAATTAATAAAATATTAAATTAGAGTACACTGAAGTGAACTATAATGAACTAGTAGTTTCATCTATATTTTAAGAAATCATTGGAAAGTATCCCAAAGTGACCAAAACACTAATTAAGATCATAAATAAATTAAATAACCTTCCAAAACACTATAAAATGAAAATATACTAACTATAAAAATATAACTCAAGTGACTATGTTGACATCATACTCAAAAATTATCCCATCTAGGGAATGTGCATCAAGAAGAGCTATGAGCATTGTATATGGCATAACAAATTGATGGTATAATGAATGAGCATGTATAGGTGTAATGTATGGCATTTTAGGCTCTATAATTCTTTATGTATGTATCATAGGATAATGTGGTCTCAAAGAGGTAATATAAGGGGTAGGTTTTCTTAGAAACCCATCATTTTCTACTTTATGGTGTATTTAAAGTAGAAAATAATAGGAACATGACTAATTTATTTATATAACTTATTAGGTATGGAGCCTGATTATCTTCCAAAATCAGAGGTTAAAATTTTGATGTTATTTAATCTAGGTTTGGATCCTATTATTTGAATCTTTGATGGTGTAGGGAGTTGCAATGGGGTAAACTCCCCTTGTAGGGTCTAGAGGGATGACCCCCTTGGTGGGGGGTCTAGGGGCCACACACCCCAGAGAACATTTTTATTAAAATTTATTTGTTAAATTATAATTTTATAGTCAATCTGGGCTATTGATTAAAGGTTTCTAGATCTAACGATAGAGGTTATGTTTAGGTGTTTTTTACACTAAAATGTATTGATATATGGTTGAGATGTATGAGTGTGGAAAAAAATATTATACACAGAGAGGAGGTGGAAAAGGTAGAGAGGTGTAACAGGGTTTGTTACAAGATTTTATTTCTCCTTTATATTACTGAAAACAATATACTGGACAAGTTTGGTGGATGTATCCCATCTTGGGTGAACCACATTAAATCTAGTGTCTCATGTTATATGCATGTTTATGTTTATTTCTAGAATGTTTGATTAATTTGTTTCATAGTTTCTCTTGTATATTATTTGGGGATAGATCTAGGTTTCAATTTATCCTAACATAACTAAGTATGATGCATATTATTATATGAGGATTCTATAGAATTCACTATGTATCTATGATGCAACTTTCTCTCTAGTATGGATCACCTAGGAAAGGGGATTACCTATTGATTACCATTTCATGTATGATTAACCTTAGTAGGTTAGATAATTAGCTACCTTGGAATAAATTGTTTTTTTTATGTGGATGTTCAGATGAAATTATAGGAACTTGGACCACTCTATTGATATGAATGTATTTAATAAACCCATGCATTATGGAAGGTAATATATATAGCTTGTGTATCTAAGGTCATACTAATAACATATAAAAGACTCTCATGTATGGTATAACTAAGAACGTAGTGACCACATGTGTTATGCCAACCTATAAAGGTAAGTCAATATTTTTAAGAACCTATTGTGAGGCCCCATATAATACTATAAATAATTTATTTGATGTGTGAAAATCATCATGTGTATATACCAAATATGTAAGTTATATCATGGTGTAAAAATTTTCCCTATCACTACTATCGATTGTAACACTATTAATAGGATGGTGATCAAAGTGTGATTGAATAAATAATAAATTAAGATCCAAGTCATCATCCAAAACTTCACTATCAATAAAATTAATAGAGGGTATATAAACCGTAAGAGGTATATGACATGTATAAGTACTAATAATCCCATATAATAGGTACCCATAATGTGGTAGATTAGGATTTACATAATATTCCATTTGCACTTCTAGAGTCTTCTACGAATGATCTTGTAATGGATCACTAAACATCTTTTGTTTTTTAAGGTCACAAGGTCATGACCCTGAATCTTTGGGAGGATCATAAAATATAAGTTTTTAGTTATCAATAAGGTATTGAATCTTATGATTCAAGTTATAGAATTGTTTAGTAGAATGTCCAGGTCCATGGTGATAGTCACAATAAGCACTGGAATCATATCCAAAAGGTAGATATCAATTAATATCAACCTCTATGAGAGGAGGAAGAGATATGAGATGAAAATATATAATATTCTTAAATAGAGAACTTGGAGACTCAAATAATCATGTAAATTATCTACTTGGTGCATTGGATAAGACAAGTGAAGTAGGCTATTACAACATTATATTAACAGTTATAGTTATGTCATTTTTAGGTTCTATAGGTTTGACCTTGTAGCTTTGTTCAATATGAAACTTGGTATTAGATGTAGTCAGTGTGTTGGCTACATATTTAAAATTGTTCAATGAAATTAGTTTTATTTCATGATATCTAATGATATGGCATAAGTCATCAATTGATTTTAACTTTTTGAAAATAATGGAATCATGTAATGGGGAAAGTAAACTTTTATTGAATATATATTGAAGTTATTTATCTACCATTTGTTTTTTCATTTTGGCCAACATTATATTGTATGTCAAGACATATTCATTGATAGGTTCAATTGTTCCTCGTTAGATTTTTTAAATTTGAGCATAGGATACTTTTTTAGTAATATTAATAGAAAATTATGACAAAAATTTATCTAGAAGAGGTTTGAATGCTTTTATAGATTGCATAGAACCACCTTATAGCATAGTCCTTGAGGCTCCTTAGAAATAGCTTAGTCAAAAATATATAATTTTAGGCATAATCAAGGCATGCCACATAAAAATATCAAATATGTTGTTCAGATTTGTCATCATAAAATATGAACTTGGGTGCAAAAAAACTAGTTAGAAAGGGGTGTAAATATATTTTAGATGAAATAGGATTATAGAACACCTCTTGTGGATCCATATCATAAGGTTACTTCATAGAATTTTTATCAATATTTGTAACCTTAGCTTGAAAATGTTTTATAGTTTGGACAAGATATTACACATTTTTATCACAAAGGTTTGAATTTTTAGAAATCACTAAAGGAGGTGTGCCCATGGTTTGAGTTGATATAGGCATTGAAACCAATAACTAAGTTGAAGTGACAATGTTTCCTATGGAGGATGCAATAATAGTAGGATTTGTTTTGGGGAATAATGGTGTAAACACATAACCCATACCCCCATTAGATGTGTGAAGCGATGATGTGCTCAAGGAAGGGTTATAATAATATGGAGATGTCCCATATCCCTAATAGCATGATCAATAGATTCACCTAGTTGTTCTCATATGTTTTTTCTTTTTTAGTTTATAATATAGTTTTTAGGATCTTATCAAGATATTGAAGGTTTTGATATATTTTCTCTTAAAATATATTAAGAGCTTGTACTTTCTTTTGATCTTTTCTCTCAAGTTCATTATTTGAATTAGATTCATTATTTTCATGATTGATATCATATTCTATAATAACCTCTTTGACTTGTGGTTAAGTTTCATTATTGTCACTTTCCTTGATAATAGGATTTGATCCTTCATTAGTTTGAGCCATCTTAGGTGGAAAATGAGGAATATCCAAGTGTTGAATAGAAACACAAACTAATATAGGGATATGCCTAGGTTTCATACAAATAATATAAAAAAATTACATATTAAAATATCAATAAAAAAACTCAAGAGGATGAATACCCTAGGGAAAACTAAGTTTTGCATTAATAGACATAGAGGTTGGGTTCACCAAATGTTTAACATGTAATTTAAATAAGTGGATATCTAGGTTTAAGGGGTATCAGATTAAATTTTACACAAGGATGTTGAACTAGCCTAATGAGCATGCCAATATTAGAAAACTCATAAAACTATAATTTTAAATTTATACAACTAAAATTTATAAAAAAGGTAAAGTATAGCTATTGGTAGATATCATAATGAATTTAAATCAAATGATACTTAGTGCACTTACTATTCTCATAAAATTCTAATATATAACATGTTGGAATTAAACTCGAATATGATCCTAGAATAGTCATAATATTATGATAATATTATTTGTATGGCCTTATATGCTTGTATCATATCTAGACAGTTATGTTGACATAAGTGTCTAAATTTGATGCATGTGTCCTATACAAAATATTGACTAGTTCTAGATGTAACCAACTAGAGTCTTCTAAGTTTTCTATCTCTTTTCTTTAGATGTATACTAATCATGTGCATAGATAGTCACTTTTTATGAAATAATCAAACCCTATTTTTTCACTCATGGAATGACTATGGAAAAATAGGTTTGTGGACTCACAATATCAAGCTAACCCAAGGAAGCCTCTATTAATGGGCACTGCCTACATAGACAAACTCAGAAGAGGTCCTTAAATTTATGTTGTTCTCCCTTATATGTGAGATTGTGTGTTCAAAAGGATGAAATCTGTGAAATTAAAGACCTGTAATGACCTACCTTGTAACTTGGTAAATATGGATCATGAAATAAATTTCAAATGTTTCAGACCTATGAGAATACTGATCCTATGACTAATATATATCCTTATGATTTATCAATATTTTTCTAGGAGAGGAATGAATGAGGGTTGATCTTGTATATAAACTAATCCCTTTTAGAAATATCTCACATTAAATAACTTAGGCTAACCTTTAGGATATGTTTATTTTTTAAATTATATGACTATTGGGAACTAGACACCTTATAGGATAAGTGAACATTTGCATCGACACAAGTGTCTATCTAGGATGCAAATGTTAAGGAAGCTAAAAAATAGGTATAGGTCTATAATTGACAGAGAAGAATGATATCAATGTTGACCCCTAAAATTAACTAAGTAATGTGTGTGTGGGTGCATGAGTGACAGAGAAGAATGATATCAATGTTGACCCCTAAAATTAACTAAGTAATGTGTGTGTGCGTGTGTGTGTGTGTGTGTGTGTGTGTGTGTGTGTGTGTGTGTGTGTGTGTGTGTGTGTGTGTGTGTGTGTGTGTGTGTGTGTGTGTGTGTGTGTGTGTGTGTGTGTGTGTGTGTGTGTGTGTGTGTGTGTGTGTGTGTGTGATTACATGCTTCAAACAAGTTTAGTACCACTAGCTGAGAGTCACACATAATCCAAACCACATAGCTTGTGTGTGTGATTTAAATTGAATTTATAGAAAATTAAGCATCAACTATTAGAACCATGTTAGTGTGTGCTACATTAAAAATTGGTAGGACCCAAGGAGAAGTATCCATGTGGTGTTATGAACTACATGGGGAATTATAAGTGAAAGTGAGAGGAGTATTGGTTCGTTATGGATCCCTACATAAAGTTATAGTAGTATGGTAGTGGATGGTTTGGTAGTTAGCCTCAAGTTAAATTGGAAATTTAAATATGGGATTAGGTCAAAAAATCCCAAGTGGGAAAAGAAGAAAGAAATAAAGAAAGAGATAAGCTGTCGACTAAAAAAGGAGAGATTCTAGTTGAAAAAAGTAGAGAAAAATAATGATGGATAGTAGATAATAAGAGCCAACAAGCCAGATCAAAGTGAAGTAAGGTAGAAAACTGCTATTAAATTATACTAGGAAGAAATAAGAGCTATGAGTAAGCTTCAAATTGTAAAGTGAGATAACTTGGTGTGCTTGTCAGATAATTGATCTTATTAGGGTCTTTATTTATAATTTTATATTTGTCCTAAGTCTAGTTTATGTTTGCACTTATTATAATTATATATGCATTTTATCTCAGATTTATGAGGTGGCTCTTGCCTCTCTTCTACACTTATAGTTTTGGGAGTCACTTTCATAAATAACTCTTGTAACACATTTCACACACATCCTCATCACTTTTAATATAATTAGGGACATTTGGCATACATGTTGAAGCTTGTTCATATAATTATTTTCCCCTCCTATCTCATTTAAAGAACTTTCTTCTCTCATTGTTATATATTATACTATAATTTGGGTCTTGCATCCTTATGATACTATTTTTTCTTAAGATCATTCTCTCTCTTTTAGTTTCTTATCGATATGTACTTTAAAATTCATTATTGTAAGACTTTTAATAGATTGTAGAATTTTTCTCCATTCGATGGTTTCCCCACTTGCTAAATCTCTCACCTCAAATTTGTGTTTTGTTTTCACTTCAATGTAACATTGTTCTTTATGTTTTTCAATTTCTTATTCAATGTTTTATTTGATCTTTGGAAATATATTTTTGTGGTATCAAAGCAAGTTATTTTTTTAATGTTGAATTTGAGTGTGTGCAAGTTTTTTGGTGGAGAAATTCAAATTTTTTGATATTTTTTATAAGAATTTACACCATATTAAATGTCTTTTATTATTTCTCTTAACCCATAAACTAAATATTATTTTATGGTATCATAACCCACTACTGAGATATTTATAATTTGTATTAGATTTAGGCAAAATAGGTTCAAAAATACCATCTTCACACTTACCAAGCCCACCACCCGAATAGCCCATAGAATTCATAATTTTAAGTCGGGGTTGGTAGAAGAAATGTTCAAAAAAATTAATTTATTTAGAAGTACAATGAGTGTCAACATGAAAATTAATACGTAAAATACACAAATTTTTAATTAAAATGTCAATAAACAATTGCACGGTTGTCATTTGCTCAATAAAAGAGGCTTCAAAAGAATTTAAAGTGTCATTTTGACATGTAATTTATTTATTAAGAGTAGTTATTTCATCATTTTTAAAAACAAATAGTTTTCATAGTTTTTTTTTAAAATAAAAATTTATTAAATTAAAAGCCATGAGAGTAAAAGATACAAATTTGGATATCACTGGAAAAAAAATAATTACTAGAATCATTGATTAATCCAAAGAATATTTTAAAATATTCATCTCAACAAAACCCAAGATTAGAATATAGAGATTTACTTGTCACAAAGCTTAGATCAATTAACTTATAAATGTAATTCCACACCAAAAATATCAAAAATTTATTGTAAATTAAGCTATGGATTTATTAAAAAATAAACTTGGTTTGAATCAGACATAAAACTTGATATAAATACTTTAATTCATTATCTTAATTTTTAAACCAATGAAAATATCATAAAAAACTTTGAATTTGTTTTTATTAAATGAAAATAATTTTACAAAGTTTTTTTTTTTAATTTTGAAAATCAATAAAATTAAAGTGAATAAAAGGCCAGAAATTTTTAAAAAAAATTAACCACATTTTTTGTAAAGAAAAACTAGTAGGTATATTTTTGATAATTTTTAAAAAAATGGTGATCTGAGTTTTTATGAAATTTTTACAATATATTCTTATAAGACAGATTGACAAAACTCAAAAAACTTTAAAAAAATAAACCTACAAATAAAAATATGTGGCTTTTTTTAATACAAGTTTTTAGTATGATGAGTTTTAAAAAATATAAGAATTGACATATTTCATTTGTGCAACTAGCTTAAAAAAACTAAATTATATGGGTTATGTGGGTAGTGGCTTGATAAGTGTGAAGATAGTATTTTTGAATCAATTTTTCCTAATTCTAATTTAAATTATAAAGGTTTTAGTTTTGATGAATCCACTAATGAATCAACTATTTCTAATAAAAAATTCACATCTTATTTTCCTCCTCACCTTATGACTTATAATGCAACATATTTTGATTAAACTATTTGTGATGCTCATGCTATGGTTAAAATTCCTAAACCTTGTGCACATTGTAGAAAGCATAGGCATCATATCTCTAAATATTGGAAATTACATCTATTTAAATCTTGTGGTAAATCCACTCATGACACTTTGCATTATTAGAAAACTACTAAGATACTTATTTCTAAGGTAAAAAAAATTTAGATTCCTAAAGATAATGCTTCTTCTAGAGACTTGGATGTGTCTTCATATGACAATTCTTTGATTGCTTCACATAAAATATAATTAATAAGTGACACATATTATTTTTCTCTATTTTGATAATCTAAATATTTTTATTGCATTCCCTATTTTTTATTGCAAAGGAAATATGCTTTGATTATTTTGAATAATTTTATTTTCATGCAAGATTTCATAATTTGTAAAAGAATATATCTTTGTTTTATTTTATTTGTTATACATCTAATTTTATTACATCATGTATTTAGATTATATTTTCCATTGGCATATTGGTTACTTAACTTAAAATTTTAGTGTTAGTTTGTCTATTTTTCAAGGTTTCATGTATCATTTCTCCTTTTTACTAGTATTTATTCTATTATGAATCATACACATTGTCCAAATAGGCTTTATGAAGATTCTTGATAATCACACTTTCATCTTTACAACTTTTAGTGGCACCTTACCTTCTTATCATATTTATTCCTTGAAGGAATTTTTTTATTAAGGGGGAGATTAATTTAATATCAACTCTCTTATTTTTTTTTTGTAAAAGGTTTTCTCCATTTGTGTAACCCCAAATTAATATTAATGTGAAGTGTTGGAGAATTAATCTTATTTGAGTCCTTATTTATGTTTTCAATTTTATCTTAAGTCTAGTTTATATGTGTATTTATTATAATTATAAATGTATTTTATCTTAGATTTATGAGGTGGCTCTCATCTCTCTTGTCAACTTGTAGGTTTTGGGAGTTACTTTCACAAGTAACTCCTATACCACATATCACACACATTATCCTTATAAGAGGATCAGAAAAACATTGCACACTTGTTGAAGATTGTTCTTTCCATCTTCATCTATTTAAAGATTTTTCCTCTCTTATTATTCTATAATAGACTATAATATTGCTCTCTCTCTCTCTCTCTCTCTCTCTCTCTCTCTCTCTCTCTCTCTCTCTCTCTCTCTCTCTCTCTCTCTCATCTTACTATGTACTTAGAAATTCATTTTTGTAATATTTTATTTTATAGATTGTGGAATTTTTCTCTATTTGAAAGTTTTCTCACTTGTCAAATATTTGGTTTGTTTTCACTTTAAGGTAATATTGTTCTTTAATTTTTTCCATTTCTTATTCAATATTTGATAATATTATTTTAGTGTTTCATTGTATTCAATAGTGAGTGATTTTAATAAAATAGAATAGTTTTAATACTTACCTATTGTGTGATTATCTAATAGTGTTTGTGTATGTGTACCCTAAGTTATCTGGCTATCCCCCTCTCCTTCTCCTCTAAAGATACTACTCTCTTATTTCATGCAACTAACATGACCACATCCTAGATTTTCTATTCTTTCACACCTTAGCTGAGCTCATGGGGTTTTTCTTCCTTATGTGATATGATATTATGGGAACTAGTTTAAGGTATATCGATCTAGACATCATAAAAACATTTTTGGTTATATTTATAGGACAAGGGTTATATTTCATTATTGTGATGGTAGAAGGGCTTGAACATATTTGAGTGTCATCAATCAGAACTCTACACATATGAGATACATAGTGAGAAGATCATAATTCAACATGGAAGTACTAGATAAGAGAGAACTTAGAAGGCATAGATATGAGGAGAATTGATGTACAAGAATGGCCAATCATGACCCTATAAAAAGGGAAGAACCCACCTCTATAAATGTTGTGAAGACCCTTGGAGGAATGAAAGGACATGAGGGTGATTTTTTCATAGAGAAAACATGATTTGAGGATAGGATCAAACACACCATGGAGTTAAAATGAGATATTGAAAGAGTTAAAGTGAGGACCCAATGCCAAGAGACTAGTAGAAAGGTACATAATTTCCTTAATCCCAAAACATGAGACCATACATCCCTCTCAAAATTGGAGGATACATTCTAAAAACCACCATTAGTGGATGTTAAAGAGAAATAACTAGGGACTCTACTTGAGTAGAATTTTCATGACCCCCTACTCAAACCATATGTAATGTAACCAATACGCACATTTCATCATCTAATAAGACTTAAGATAGGATCTATTGTGGTAGGATACAGTTAAATATTTAGCATCATAAGCTAATTCTAACCTTTCTATGTTCCCCAAGGAAATTCCCTCTTGATGTAGACTATGATCACATTGGTCTAATAGATCTCGTATGCCTTACATCTAAACCTTCTAGTGTACTAAGGGATGTAATATGATTCAAACCATGTGCATAGGTATGAGCTCATTTATAAAGATTGAGGGATTACCCAGTCAGAGTAGAAGGCATGTTAATGTTCTACCAGTCTATGAGGGTGAGTGTAAACTTAGTAATAGAAGGTTAATTTGATGTAAATATCATGGAATTCACCCTTATCAAGACCATGTTTATGAGGGAGTTTTATGTCTTGAATATGGAGCATCAAGGCATTATCACATTCAAGGACATCAATTAGGAGAATTTAGAGATTGTACTTGCCTATGACACAAGGTTTAATACCCTAGTATTTAAGCTCTTGTATGCCCTTTAACCACTCAATCATGCTCAATGGTTTGTTAGTAAACTATTCCCATGATCTGATGGCTTTTATCCATGATTGAGTTCTCTAATCTTTGATAGGTTCTTGATGCTACGATCAAAGCTAAATTTGCATATAAAATAGATGAATAAGCTCAACTAGGATTGGAAACATAGGTTGAAATGATGAAGTAGTTGTTGTGATAATTTTTTACTACACAAAATGTTAGAATGAGGGACATTGATGGTATCCGTAGGTGACATGGTACGTGTAGGTGCTCATACATACATAAGAAAAATATTGGTGATGATGCAAGTTGTGTGGATCATGATCAATGATAATAATGAGAATAAAAAATGTCATGAATTGCTAGGAGGCATCCACCTAGAGATTACACCTAGGCATGGGGTCAAAGAAGAAAATTGCCTCATCCACACTCATGTTACATTTTTGAATCACTGGATCATTTTTAGTGTGATTACCCCACCATTATTTTTTATGGATATTGTTGAAAAAGACATAAGTTTGATGAGTGTCCCATTATATATAAAAATATTATAGGATAAAGTAAGCCAAGGAAGATAGTTAGGAATGCATAATACACACATAAATCCTTGAATAAACATAAGGTTGGCTCTATTCTATAGCCCAATAAATGTGTGAATAAAGTGAAAATTGATTTGTGCTTATAGACTAACCCTTTTGATCATGTGCAATAGTCAAATTTGTTGCATGAAGATGTATAGATCCCTATGCCTTGTTGTAAAGTGATCTCTAATTGACCTAAAGGATAAAAGAGTAATTTCATGTGAAACTCTAAATAGTTAGAGTGTCAATAGATGTACCTTATGATTGATGTTCACGAGAGTTAATAAGGCTTGAGACAGTCAAGATTGATTGCTTGAAAGTAGGTACTCTTTTGAGACTCAAAATAGGTTCTCTATATGCAATGTATGGGAAACCAACAAATGACTACACCATGAATAATGATTCCCCAGTAAGCACCATAAATGATGTGATACCTTCCATTCGCCTTACCCAAGATGCAGGGAAAATGTGATCTACATTATCACTAGATAAGATTAAATGTGCCACTTGGGTATGGGAATCATATAAGGAAGTTAATTATGGATGTAGTATGGTATGTTTCAACTTCCTCCTTAATATTGATCCATAGAAAAAATTGGTTTAAAATTTGAGCAAACCATAAGTATAAAATGGCCATATACAAGAATTTATAGGGACAACACTCTCAAGGAACTAGTGGTGCCCCATCTATTAGTGTCATGTCATAATTTTTGGCCAATTTCGGCCCACATATGAAATTTTTGAATGATTTGATGAAGTAGTGGATCAAAGGCTTAGAAACAAGTCTAAGATTGCAAAATGAAGAAGACCATGCAAGTTCTCATGTGTTTTAGGTATTCAGAGCATGGACTAGGTTGCAGAGAAACTTTTAGTGGTGAATATTTGTTAATTCATGAATATTAATTTTATAGTAAATTGTATTTGGTGATTTTGTGGGAGTATTTCATAGGACCTATTCACTTAAATTTTTGGGATGTAAATTTTAAGGGGTCAGCTCACCAATTATTTATAATAATTATGGGAGCATCTATATAATTTGCCTTATATATAGTACATATATATTTGAATTCACTTTGAATAAATATTAAATTTAAAAAAAAAACATCTCAATCTGAGTTTGTAAACAAAATTTATAGCCTTGGTGTTATCATCTGATAGCATCATGATGTTGTTGATCAACAAAATGTTATCGCTTGGCAGCATGTTGTCTCTCAGTAGCATACTACCACTCGATAGCATGTTGTCACTCGATAGCATGTTGTCATATAGGATCATGTTTTTGTTAAAAAAAATGATATCATGTGACATATTGCCATCATATGACATATTTTCATTACATGACATATTATTGTCATGTGACATGTATAGTCATCTATCTACATAGTTAAAACATATAGGTTATGAGATAAATTTAAAAAATATATTAAAAACTTTTATAAAATTTAATATTAGTGAATATTTGGATTAGTCTTGAATATATATGTAATTTCAAAAAAACATTATCTAAAACTGAGTCTGTACGCAAAAGTTATGGCCTCTGAAAGTTTGTGCTCTATTGTTGTGCGATGGCACTATGTCACACGATGGAAATATGTCATGCAAAGGTATAATATCACATGATGGAATAAAAAAAATTATGCTAATTTCTAAAATTTATAAAATTTAAAAAAAAATTGTCTCAAATCATTTTTGTATGCAAAAGTTATGGCCTCTGAAAGTTGGCATAATGCACTGCAACTCAACACCAACTTTCAAAGGCCATAAATTTTGCATACAAAAATGATTTGAGACAAAAAAAATTAAAATTTTATAAATTTTAAATTTTAATATAAATTTTTCATGCCATCATGTGAAATTATTCTATCATGTGACATATTTCTATCACGCGACATAGTGTCATCGTGCGATAGCATGATGCGATGCAACGGAGCACCAACTTTTGAAGGCCATAGCTTTTGCATACAAACTCATTTTTAGATGATCTTTTTTTATAAATTTAATATATATTCAATATTAATCCAAATATATAATAATATTAAATTTTTTTTTAAAAAAAATTATATTCTTTTTAGTTTATCCCATAACCTATATGTTTTAACTGTGTAGATGGATGACTGTACGAAAAACTTAAGAAGGAAATTTTTTTTTATGAAATTTTAATATTTTATAAGGATATGAATTTTATTTTCCTAAATAAACCTAAGGGTATTTATTATAATCTCTTAAAATTAGCCTTACCATGTTGTATAAATCTTAACAAATTCATTAGAACCTTGAAAATGTTCAAAAGATGAATGTGGCAAGCTTGGGAGGCCAAAATGTCACTAGGATTTCATGAAGAAATGAATAGACCAAACAAATTTTGTATTTAATAAATTCACCTTATAAATCCTTGACATCTAAGATATTTTAGTTCCATGGATTTATTCATTCTGAGAGCATGCTATGTAAGTTTCATGTCCATACGATCTTTCTATCTCAAGTTCTAAATATTCAAAGTTAAATCTATAGAGCAAAAAATTCATGCAAGTGTCAAGTTTGATCTTCACAAAATAATTTTTTGGATTTAAAAGTCCTTAAAAGGTTTAAATTTGAGAAATATCCAATGGTCTACATGAGACCATATTCTAATAGACAAGATCTAATATTCATGTTGGATAAGATCTAACATTCATTAACAAAATGTGGTTTTGAGCATAGATCAATGGACCACATTCATTCATACCAATGATCTATCAAATGAGTCAAATTGCCCTTGGGTTAAATCCTTTAAAGAGCTACAAGTTAGATAAGATCTGATGATATAGATTAATTAGATAAAAATCTAATGGTGCACATTCATTAACAAAATGTGATTCTAAGCATAAATCAATGGACCACATTCATTCGTACCAATGATCTAATGGTATAGAAAAACTAACAAAAAAGTAGGCCCAATGAAATCAAGGGCTTGTAGTACTTCGTGCATCTTGATCCAATGGTGCACAAGGAGGTCAACATGTTAAAGAATATTTGTGGTAGGAAATTAAGGGATCACATTATTCGTATAATTTGATCATACAATTTTTACAAGAGGTCAAAAAGGTCAAGATCTGACATTGGGGATGTATGAGGCTAATGGGAGCAAAGTTGAGTTGGAGTAATTTGATTATCTAGAGTAATTTTTTATGACCAAATCTAAGCCAAGGATCAGTTTTTGATTGAATAAAGCAAGATCTTATAGGGTCATTGATTTACCATTAGAACTCATTCAAAATATATGGAGTGAACATAGTCTTGTAGTTAGGTTAAAGGACATAAAGAGACCACCATTAAGGATAAATATGGGCATCTAACTTGAGGGCTTACATCATAGAGGGATATTTCTATGACTATGTTTGACATTATTAGAATAAGGAGATAAAATTATAATGGGTGCCATGAAGGCATACACATATATCCCAATGGTTTTGTCTCCAAGACCAACTACATGAAAATGACCCCTTCTCTCCACTATACACACCATGAAAAACCAAGTAGGAGAAATTAACAATAAGACAAGATTCTAATAGACTAGCCTGGTTTTTGTAACTACATGGATGGTGGAACCAAGCTCAAAACAACTTGACCACACCATTACAATAAGTTGGAACATCAGTGTAACTATGCAACCACTTGAAGTAACTCAGATCAATCAAAAGGGTTTGAATCAGCATAATTTATGGAGGTAGTTATAACTGCATTTCAAATGTATTTGATCTCATTTGATTCCTATTTGAGAAACCAAACTCCCTTTACTTGCTTCCTTTCTTTTATAAATATATCCTTCAAGATATTAATGATCATCCCTTAGGTTGGTATGACTAGACTCTACCAAAAATTGTATTCTAAAATTTTTGGAGTAATCAAAAAGGTGCTTTCTTAGTGTTTTGTCAATTTGTGTTAGCATTCTTGTGTTTGCTTGATATTTGAAGTGGTCTAATACTCTCTTTACAAATTCAAATATTAGCCTAAATGATATAAACTTTCGTTATAGGTCATATAGTGTGTTTTAGTGTTTCTCTCTCAAGGATATAGTGGACTACTGAATGTAAGTGTCTTCAACTAGACCTTACTTTCATTGATCTCTAGTCTTAGTACATCAAACTAACCTCTATATGAAATAATGTTGCTTATAAATTATAGTAGATACTACATTATCACATTTCATAGTCCATTAGTGTGTTAAAGAGTCCAATCCTATTAGTGGATATGACAAATTCATGGTGCATCACTACAATCGAGATAGGTTTACTTTATGTAATTTCTTGACTCTTTTCATCCCAACCAATGTAGGTTTTAAAAATAGAGGTCCATATTATGAAATATGAGGAGCTAGCCTCATTAAAAACCCTATACATCTAACCCTATTATAGGATACCCATAGCCTAGGGCCATTCCCATGTTGAGCTAGATTTAGGTAAAGGACCTAGATAATCCCTTGCCCAGCTAGTGTGCAATCTAGATCCCCAATAGTTTTGGCATGTTCAATGGGACCAGGTCCAAAAGAGTGGGAATTTATTGATTTATGTTTCCTCTAGTAAAATTTTGGAAGCAAGAAGTTATCACCAATGGTGACTCCAAATCAAAGCTTCTGGTTAGGAGTAGACCAGTATGTCTCATTAAAATTTTAGTCAGCTCATACATCTCATTTTTTATATGAGGTCAATATGAATAGTTATGGTGAATATCCCTACTATCCACCTCTTTATTAGTAGCCCCAATAAGATCCTCATAATCTATTGAGCTTAATCAACCTTATCAAGATTAATGCCAAAGCTATGAGGAACCTTGTTAAGTTTCTCATGATCCTTATTATCAAGGAAATGGATCTTACCTTCCTCATGATCCTCACCAAAAAAATGAGGACCAATGACAATCATATATACAATAATATTTCCCTAGTCCTTCCTACAGACAACAAGCCCATCATAAATACTACTTCTCATCAACCTTATAATGAGCCATTCATACCATCACTTAAGTGAAATTTAATAAGCCTTGATGAGCATGCACTATAATTATGCTCACAAAATCAATATGTCTAAGATGTCCCTACTCACCTAATTCCTCATGTGAGAGAGTCATTTTAGCAAATAAAAAGAGAATGGGCACTTGTTGAGAGAGAAAATTGGAAAAATCTCATAAGTGAGATGATGGATGTATGTGGTTACATCTAAAGCATTGAAGATAATCTAAAAGGCCTTGAAGAGTAATAGGGCCAACCTCACCAATCTTATGTGCCTTCATGTACACCACATCAACTTTCTTATGTGCCCTCCATTATTCCTCAAGATACCATTTCATGTGCCCATTTGAGTATGCCAAGTTATTCATTTGTTCCTCAAATATTTCCTTCTTGGAGATCTATCCAAGAGAGATATCAGAGAAAGAAAGGGACTATTGTTAAATAATCTACTATTGAGATCCAAGATTCCATCCTTACTAAAGAAACCCTTATGAATTCCTTCAAGGTTCCAAACTAGAATCAAGTGGTGAAGTCATGGGATGGGCAAAGTAAGGTAAATCTATATTTGATAGTCAAATTTAAAGGAGGATTTGACCCTATGCAAACCTCTCTCATACCTCCTCAAGATAATTCTTATGTTTCCTATCTTCATGAAGCCACTGACCACCTTAAAGAAATGATATTCCAAGAGAATATAGATAGACAAGGAAAACATGTAAATGGTTATTTAGTGTTTGACTAAGGGAGGAATTTGATGGATGATATTGTTGGTATGTAAATGTTGCATATAAAACACTTTACTTGTTATATGTAGATGGATTGAAACACAACTTGTTGAGTATGAGCCAAATGTGCACCCAAGGACATACTTTTGATACTGAGTGATGAAGATAAGTTGTTGAAAAATCCATGAGGATCATATAAATATATTTCATTTGTATGTAATTCCATTGAGATAAATGCATTTTGTGAAATGGTAGATATATTCATCAAGGGGGTGGTGTAACAAATGAAAGTATGCATAACAGGTTTCTGACAAGGAAGGATGAAGAGAACCAAAACCAAAAGGTTAAAGAAAGACCTCTAGCTTTCCCATCTTAGATGTCTATCCAAGGATGTTCTCAAAATAAGGAGACTTTAGTTGTGAAGGCTATAGAATAGTTTACAACTATTGAAGAGTCTCAAGGAGACCATCAAGAAAATAAAGATCTGATACAAGAAGGTACTCCTTATATTTCTCAACTTAACTTACTTTCCCTACAAAATTTCTTTCAAGAGTTAACCATTCCCAGGGTTCCAAGTTGTAAGAATTTTCCCTTCATTCACCGACCCATCCATAAACCATCCACCACACCTCATGCTCCATCTCTAGCTTATCACCCTCCATCACATCTTACTCTTCACCTTAAACCCATGAGCCTATCCATTAACCTTCTATTTTACCCTTTATTGAGAAGGAACCTATCTTGGAAGAAGTAAGTGAAGAGGAGCAGATCCAAGCTATAACCGATCAAGAAAATGTCATAAGTGACTATGAGGAAGAGATCACCATAGGGACTCCCCTTGGTAAAAACAAGGGAAACTTAACCCTTTTTAATGAAGAGGGACATATTTCATCTCTAAAAGAGTCCCATGAGACCAAGGTAGAATATATAGTTATTAAAAATGACTCAATACCTCTATCTAGTTTTGAATCACCCTCAGATGCATTACAACATGAAGATCACTAACTTGATGACCTCATGCATAAAGAAGAGAATATTTAAGAAGTGGTGGTTTTGTATGACATGGAGGACAATGATGATTGACAACTATAAATGAAGCTCTTTCAAGATCTTGAAGATCTTTATCATGTTCAGGATCAAGTGTTTGAGAAGATAGAAAAATAATTTCCCATGAAGATAATGACCAAGATTGGATAGAATATGTAGAGCTCTTGGATGAGCTTGAAGAACTTGTAACTTAAGAAAGACCCAATCTTATTGAATACACCATAGAGATTAAAGAGTTGGTAGATACAACAAAGAAAAAGTATGCATCAACACCAAGGGTCAAGTATCTACATGCCTCATACAATTTCTCATCCCATGATGCCTGAAATCTATCAAACTTTTCTTTTGATATAGGAGGAAAGTTACATATAGTTTTAATATATACATATTAGGATAGTATTATTCAATTTTCCTCCAAGTATTGCTCTAGCACATTTGTTTGTTTGTATTTTATTTCTTATGAGTGATTTATTTGCACATTCTTCCTCTGTTCAAGTTATTTTTCCATTTTTTTCTATGATTTCCTCTTCAATAAGTGCCTTGGGCACTCTATCTTTTTTTGTTCTTTTCTTGGTCCTTTGTATTTGTTTCAAAAGAGGTTAGAGAAAGATTGGTAGCTAGTGTTAGATCTAGGTCAATATGTTAGACCCAAGTAGAGACTCCATACCTAATAGACTGGACAAGGTAACATGGTATGGGTTCTCTTGCATAGACATGCACGTAACCCCTATGAGTCATCAAAGATGTTCGCCAATTTTGGCCCATATATGAAGTTTTTACATGATTTGATGAAGCAGTGGATAAAAGGCTTAAAATAGGTCTAAGATTGCAAAATAAAGAAGACCATGTAGGTTCTCATGTGTTTTAGGCATTCAAAGCATGGAATAGATTGTAAAACCTTTAAAAATGCTCAAAAAATGAATTTGGCAAGTTTGGGAGGCTAGACTGTCACCAAGATGTCATGAAGAAATAAATGGAACAATTAACTTGTGCATTTAATAAATGCATCTTAGAAATCCTTGTAAGCAAAGATATTATAATTTCATGGATTTATTCATGCTAGAAACATGCTCTACAAGTTTTATGTATGTGTGAGATTTCTATTTCAGGTTCTAAATGTTTAAAGTTAAATCTACAAAGCAGGATGTTTGTGCAAGTGTCAAGTTTGAGCTTCATAAAATGACCATTTGTATTCAAAAGTCCTTAAAAGGCTTAAAGTTGAGAAATATACAATGGACTACATGAGCCCACATTATGACAAACAATATCTAACATTCATGCTACAGTAAAATGAGTCAAAAGGTCCCTGGGTTAAATCCTTTGAAGAATTACAAGTTGGACAAGATCTGATGGTGTGGATCAATCAGATAAAAATCTGATGGTGCACATTCACTGATAGAAGATGGGTCTAAGCCTAGATAAATAGACCAAATTAATTTATACCAATGATATAATAGTATATAGGAACTTATAAGAAAGTGGGCCTAATGAAATTAATGGCTCACATTTCTTCATTCATCTTGATCCAATGGTGTACAAGAAGGTTAACATGTCAAAGGATATTCATGGTAGGAAATTAAGGGCCCACATTTATTCATACAACTTGATCCTATAGTTTTCACAGGAGGTAAAAAGGTTTAAGTTTTGATAGTGGGGATATATGAGGCCAATGGGAGTGAAGATAAGTTGGAGAAATTTGATTGGTCAAAGCAATTTTTGATGACCAAAGTCAAGACAATTAGCAATTTTTAACCAAAGCAAACAAGGTCTTGTAGGGCCATCGATTGGCTATTATAAGTCATTTAAAATATATGGATCAAACATAATCTTAAGTTAGGTTAAAGGACATAAAGGGACCACCATTAAGGCTAAATATGGACCTCTAGATCAAGGTTTTGCATCTAGAGGGATCTTTTTATGACTATGTTTCACATTGTCAGAAGGAGATAGCATTTCAAAGGGTACCACAAAGGCATACACATATACCCTAATAGTTTTATCCCCAGGACCAACTACATGAAAAGGACCCCTTCTCTCTATTGTGTATGCCATGAAAAACCAATTAGGAGTAATTAATAAGAAAATATTCTAACTAACTAATTTGGTTATTGTAACTACATAGATGGCAAAACCTAGATCAAAAAAACTTGACCCCACCATTGCAACAAGATGGAACATTAGTGTAACTGTGTAGCCACTTGAAGTAACTCAAATCACTCAAAAGGGTTTGAATGAGCATAATTTGTGGAGGTAGTTGTAACTACATTTCAAATGGATTTGAGATCATTTTATTCTTCTTTGAGCACAAAAACTCCCTCTCTTTTTCTTCCTTTCTTCTATAAATATAGCCTTCAAGCTATTGATGATCATCCCTCAGGATGGTATGACTAGACTCTACCAAAATTGTATTTTGTACCTCTTGGGGTAATGAGAAATGCACTTTGTAGTGCTTTATCAATCTATGTTAGCATTCTTATGTTTGTTCGATATTTGAAGTGGTCTAATCCTCCCTTTGTATATTCTAAGCTCATCCTAAATGCTAGCAAATTTCTTTGTAGGTTATATAGTGATCTCTAAAGGATATAATGGACTATTAAATGTAAGTTTCTTCAACCAAACCTTAATTTCATTTCTCTCTAGTCTTAGTACATCAAAAAGACCTATTTATGAAATATTATTGATTATAAATTATAGTAAACACTACATTAGCTCCTTTTATAGTCCATCAGTGTGTTAAAGAGTCTAAGCCTAAGAGTGGATATGACAATTTCATGATGCATCACCACAAGCTAGATATGTTTACTTTATACAATTTCTTAACTTTTTTCATCCCAACCAATTTAGGTTTTAAAAATAGAGGTCCCTATTGTGAAATTTGAATAGCTAGCTTCATTAAAAACCCTAGAGGTATGACCCTATTATAGGATACCCATAGCCTAGGCTCATTCCCATGTTGATCTAGATTTGGGTAAAGGACTTGAACAATCACTTGCTTAGATAGGGTACAATCTACATCCCCAATAATAACTATAAAACTATCACCCCACCCTTCAGCCTAATTTATATTTTTTATCCAACCAATTAAGATTATGAAACTAGAGATGCATGAGCCACTATGAAAACCTAGGGTGAGAAAGGTTCCCTGAATCAAAAAGGAAGAGATATCCAAAGGTATTACTTGTATATAAAGTTTGACTGACTGATGAATAAACTAGGATTAGTCTAATGCCTTAATAGATACTCAACAACACAAGGTCAGGACCCTAAACTAGTAGCACCTCATAAGTTGTCAAATTTCTTTGACTTGGGTTTTTAGAGACCCTATAACTATAATTTAATAAGGCATTTGGTGCCATCATGTAATAAAGCTTCCTTATCCATTCTTCTATTCATTTTTCTTGGCATCATAAGCTATTTTAGGTAATAAGATGTGTTCACCTCTTAATATCTAGTTGAATGAATTGATCAAGGACTGTCTCTAGACCATCACCACACTAGACATCTAAGTATCTCTAGTGAGGCTGGGAAGAACATAAAATTAGAAAATGCATGTTTATGTCACCAAATCTAAAGTTTTTAATGGCATCCAGATAGACACATCTCAGTATAACACTATGCTAAAGGACCAGATGTAGATTTTAGTGTGGGGTAGAATAATATGCTAAGAAGAAGAGATGAAAGGCATATGATGAAGACATATAGAAGGAAATTTCACATGAATAGATGTTTGGAAGTGCAAAGAAGGAAGAAAAAAATGTGAAAAGAGTTGGTGTGTTGACCAAATCAAATAACTAAATAGGAAAGGAAAGGTGTTACATCAATACATAAGGAACAAGGTACAACTAGTTAGGTAGCTCAATAGAGGAAGGAACAATAATGATTGAAATGATGTACATAAGGACTGACATGATCTAAGGATTGATAATGAGTTAATTCTATCAAAGGTAAGTGGTAAGGTAAGTAACTCAGCTAGGGAAGGATAAGCATGAGAACAATTGAGGCATGTGAAGTATTTTCCACCTACTAAATTTTCAAATCTAAAGCATGAATTAGATAGGTTATCATATGCATCAGGAAGAAAAAAATGGTTGTATGGAAAAATATTAACCTATTATTTGGATCATCCAGTCATTATTTTTACACCTATATATATGAGTGGAAGGATGGCCCACGATACAACTTGCCAAAGTAGGATTAAAATTGAAAGAGATTCCTGAGAACTTAAAAAGGTAGTTTTGAAAGGAGTTTTACTAAAGAGATAGCAGAAAAATATGAGCACATAGGAGGAAGGAGGAAATCAGACCAAGAGGTTTAGAGATCTAAAGGTTAGATGGGAGTAATTAGAGTCATAGAACTGAAGACACCACACTACCATGTGGATATAGTTTAGTGGATTTCAGTAAGGCTTTTGAATAGAATATCCCATTTCTATTTGGATACTATTTGGAAAACTAGATACATATAGGCAATAGTAGGAGGAATAAGGATCCCATCAATTTAAAATAAGAGCCAAGTATAAGATGACTCGAGAAGGATTCATAGGCCTCTATTATAGATGGGTAGAGGATGGGAAATTCAGAAGAAGATACAAATTATTTAGGAGGAGCTCATGCATGAAGCTAATCTGAAGAAGTAGAGATGATAGATTGAAGTTGGCAATCATGAACACATGATGAGGAGAGTTAGTCATATCATGACCTAAGGATGTGCACCATGGCATTATGAAACTAGAAGAATTAGGGAATTTGAGGGGAGAATTAGATGGTGAGGCAAGGAAAGGAGAATAAAAGGATGTGTACTACAAATCCACATAGTATTTATCTAGTCTTATTAGTAAATTAAAGGAAGTCTTAAGGACTGGTACAGGATAACATGGAATAAGTTTCCACCCTAATAGGTTTTCCAAAATCTTTGAGTAAACCCTAGTAGCATTCTATAATAAATGTGCACCCATTCAACTTTAAGTAGATGATTTTACATCTCAAAATTTCTTTTCCTGAATGATTAGTACTCTACGAAATCAATGCCCCTCTTAAGGACATTAGGAGAGAGATCAAATCACTAAGAAACATAAGGAAGCATACACCTCTATAGAAAGATGCATAGATAAATGTTTCTAATGAGTAAAACCTAGATAATAGGTGATAGGCATGAGATGGGTAACTAAGGAGATAAATTGGTCCTCTATAGGTAATTAGGAAGGTAGCACCGAAGGAATACTAAGACCTTGGGCATGAGGAGAGCAAGGTTGAAGGCCCTAAGTAGTCATGTTTATTGGTGAAAAAGGGCTTGAATTGATAAAATAAGATGATAATAAATCCACTATACAAGAGAATAAATTTTGAGGGAACTTAGAGATGTCTTTGAATAAGGGAATCATCTAAAAAAGAGTCACACAAAAAAGTCTTATGAAACTGTGTAACTCCAAACAAAGTAGTTACTTATGGAGAGGCTTTGAGGGTAGATGGATTGCATAAGGAGGGAAAGTAGAAAAAGAAATTTTTATTTGGGAATGGATAACCAATTTAGTGTGGGGTGATATTGACATCTAAAATTGGTTAAATACTAGATAAACACACTCTTTCATGCTTTAGGTGAGTTCAACACCACTAACTAAGAGGCATGCATAGTCTACAACATATAACTTATGCATGTAACTCAAACTAAATTACTAGTAAAGCAAGTGTTAACTATCTAAATTATGTCACCATGTGCTACATGATAATTTAGTAATACCTAGGGAGAAGCATAAAAGTGGACCCAATAACTACATAGGTAATTTCAAGGGACAGTGACAAGAGGATTAGCTAGCTATAGCTCCTGGCATAGATTTATAGTAACACGATATTAGATGGCATGGTAGTTGTCCTTAGACTAAGATGACAATTCAAAAATGGGAATGGGTGGGAAAATCCCAAGAGGAAAAAATAAAAATAGGCTCAAATAATTAAAAATAGAAGATGTTAGCTGAAAATGAAGAGAATCTAATTGGAAAAGCAAAGAAAAGAGCGATGGACAACAAAGAGAAAGAGCCAGTGAGGCAAACCAAAGTGAAACAAGATAGATGACTACTATTAGATTGTACTAGGGAGAGATAATAGTTGTGAGTAAGCTCCAAATTATATAGTGAGATCACCAGGTGTGTTGCATGAAATAATATGTTCCCTTATATTTAACAAGTGATTTTAATGGGTGATTATCTAATAGTGTTTATGTTTATGTTCCCTAAGTTATCTAGTATCCCCCTCTCCCATTCCTCTCAAATAGTACTTTCCCATTACACAGAATTAAAATTACCCCATCCTAGATCCTTCATTCCTTCACACCTCAAGTGAGCTCACATGGCTTTTATTCCCTATGTGATATGCTAGTCTAGGAGTTGGTTTAATGTGTATCAAGCTAGACATCGTACAATAATAAAATTTAGATATTTTTGCATAGTATCAAAGGCCTGGTCATCAGAATAATAATGGTTATGATACAATTGATTTAGGCACAAAGAGATAGTGAACATGAACCTTTTGGTAGTAGATAGGGATATAAATGAAAGTTACAACCATGATATATATTTTCTAAGTGAACAAGATTGAGGTACTACATAAATTAGATTTCCGTATCTACAATATGATGAAATTAGAGTTGATTAAGCCCTAAATCACATCCTATGTAGTTTAAATTAAGTACACAAGGATTGGTTTGACCCAAATTGCATCACTAATTATCCCTATTGATGAATTAGCTCAATTTGTGATGAAATTGGGGTTAATTTAGACTCAAATCAAATTACATAAAAATAAAGCTTGCCTCGTATGATGCTCCAATATATGTAATTTTTCTTTAAACTATCAAATAACACTTTATTAGTCTATAATTCCATCTTATTTGCATAAATAATGACATTCAAGACATAAAAATGAGGAAGACCACTCAAATATTACCAATTCACTTTCAAAAAACATTTTTTTAATGAAATGTAATTGAATTTTAATGTCATTTATGTTTGCTTCCCTTGAAATGAACTATATTTCCAATCATACACTTAATTATAAGATTTATCAATAATATTATATGTTGTCAAGGACTACAAAAAAATAAATAATAATAAATTACATCACTCGCTAAGCACAAAAAATGTCCCACTTTAAATTATTCTATGAAATTTTATTCCATGGCAATATAGTCATGAATTTAATGCTAACAATAGTAGGTATACATTATTATGTGTACACACTTTTGTTATGTAAAAATTTAAGTGCATGCCTCTAAGATTTGAAATGGATTTGATTCCAGACCCTAAGGCATGAACCTACACACAAATTTGAATCCATGTTTTTATCTAAAATATATAAAAAATTCATCTCTCTCTCTCTCTCTCTCTCTCTCTCTCTCTCTCTCTCTCTCTCTCTCTCTCTCTCTCTCTCTCAATATCACTATATGTTACAACTATACATGTTTTTATTTGTTTATGTATTTTTCTTTTGGTTCATCCAAATTGGAAAAGAATCATTTAAGCCTAATTCTATACACATTTAAACCAAAAAGAATCATTTTTATTAGGTAATTAGGGGGCACGCGATTGACTATTTAGTTTTTCACATTTTCATGGTTTATTTTCTTGAAAAAATATTAAAAAACAAATATTCATTAAAAATTAAAAAACTATATATATGTTATAAACTAGATGACCTTATTATCTAACTTTACACTAAAGTGTTTGAAAAAATACTAGAAGACATGTTAAAAATGTGGGGGTGCACAACTATCTATCTATCATGTTTAAAAAAAAAAATGAGTACCTCTTTTAATTTCAACTATTTCACCTACTTATACTTTACCATTTTCAAAAAAATACTAGTTTAGAAACTAGAATCAAAATGTTATAATTCATGTTCTTATAGCATCTTCAAAATGTGAGTTTAGGCATCTCAAATAATCCATATAAGCTAAGGGTTCTCATTATTTAAGGATAAAAATGTTTACTTAAGACCCCCTTTTGGCCCCCAAATTCCATGCACTTATCATCCCAATAATGTTCATGAGGCTCATATTGTTCTAATCCATGTCAATAATTGATATAGTTAAATAATTGATTGAATAAGTAATAAAAGTGAGGCCAATTCAGCCCCATATCACGTTTTTTAGCCATAACTACATTAAAAACACTCATACTATCCTAATCTACATCCCTAATCGATAAAATTGATTGATTGGTTCAATTATTGATAAAATTAGGTCCAATTAAACCCCAAATTACATCATTTAGTCACAACTATTATTTAAAGTATTTTTCATTCATTCTTATATAAAATAATTTACTTAAAAACATAAAGTAAGATATATGGTTTTAGTATTACTTGTGATTGTAAAGATCGTGCACCATTTATCTAACAAGGTGAGAACTTGTTCTTATCTTGGAAGGATTACTTTCACACAATAGATGACTCAAAAAATATAGATTAATAGGATATATGAGTGGGCTTCCTAGCATTAGATTAGTCCCAAGAAGTGGTACACTTCCTAACAAGAATGTTAGCCCACTTTCTAAGCACTCAATTGGATAAAAATAGCAAATGAAATTATAATAAAACATGTAATGATGTAGATAATAAAATGAAATGATATTAGATTAATCTATATCAATTACATGGAGAATTGCAAAGTGAATGTTCCAATAATATTCAACTTCATCCTCTTTGACTTGTATTACTTCTAATTGATTAGTAATGGAATCTAAGGTGGGGGAAAATACATTTGCACAAATACCTAGTTTGAAGTAAATGCCACTTTGATCATAGAAGAGAGGATGTGAAACTATGGGTAGATCTCAAATAGTAAATGAATAATTCTAGGCAAAGTCATCTACAAAAAGATCATGGTTTTAAGAAACAAGGATTAAATATGTAAAGTAGGTTTCTAATTGAAAAGGATTTGGGTTACAAACAAAATAATATTTTAGTAGAGATCAATGTCGATATGTGGGATTGATGTCGATCTACAGGATAGATGTTGATTTAAGGAATAGACATCGATTCTAGCAGTATAGGGAAAGCTCTAAGGTTAGGAACCTAAAGGTGGTTTTTATAAGATTTATAATGGCTTAAGATGGCTTAAGATAGCATAGGATAGTCTAATACTAATTAAGGATATGGACTAAAATATGAAACAAAATATAAAATAGAAATAATTTCATAAAATAATTAATGTACTTATCTTTACAATGCTTCTAATGTGTAATAAATTGCAAAGTTGGTGAGAGGATTCATGATATTTGGATAAGTGTTGATAGATTGATGTAGGTAATTGGCTTTTATCAAATGAGGAATTTTCTAACTAATGCTCTATAGAAAATTCTTCAACATTAAAGTGTAAATTATGGGCACATAAAATTTGATCTTTTGTCTAGGGAGACCTGTGCTTAAATCAACATCAATTCAACAAAAACCACGTCAATCATAGGGATCAAAAATGATTCAGGGATAAATTTACCAAAGTTATTGAAACCATTCAATAATTAATTTAAATTAATCCTTAATTTATTTAAATAAATTTGGGATAATGAGGGAGTTGTTAGTGGTTAGAATAACTTACCTTTATTATGATTTGGGTTGATTTAGCTAGATTTTATAATAGGTAATTAGTTGAAGTAAATTACCTAAATTAAAAATAAATTAATTACATGGGGTAAGGGTAAAATGGTAATTAGAAAATCACACAGGGTGAAATAAGGATGAATAAGAAAGGGGACCTATGACCTAAGCTAACACAAATATTATTGTGTAAAATCCTAGTGCCTACATTTGCCCCTTTTTACTGATCAGTTTGTAATAACCTATTACAAGACAAAAACTAAGAGAGTTATAATGCCCTAGGTTTATATGAAGATGTATCCCCCTTAAAAATATGAGTTGATGATGGATTACAAGGTGGCGATGGGTTTGAAAATGAGGTGGTAATGGATAAGGTAGATATCAAATGAGCATCAAAATTACAAGGATAGAAATGAAGTTTAATGTTGTACTAACAAGATACAGGATATCCAAATAGAAATTCCCCAAGGAAAATAAGTAATGCATTGCCACAACTATGAACAAGTGGGATCAATCAAAGATAATCAAGATAATAAGGTTAGGATGGGCTGACCAAAGCATCTGATGTGATTGTTACTTATGTGTTTCCTAGATATGGTTGTTTTCAAGAAGAGGTACACTTTCAAGATTTGCAAGGGATAGATGTTAAAATGAGTGTAGACCTCGTAAGGGCTATGGGACTAACATAAGGTCTATTTAAACTATCCCTTAATTTTAGGTATCAAGTAATAGGATATCTGTAATAAAAAATAACTTAAGTGGCATTGGATCAAAACTAGAGGGATGTGAAAAATTTGGAAGTAGTGAAAAGAATAAGCCAAAAGGAGACAATCGAGATCGATCCACAGGGATCACCATCAATCATCTAAAATTGATGTTGATCATAAAAAAATCAACATCGATCATGGGGGGATATAAACGGTATGGTTAAAATTTTAGGAACTCATTATCAATCGAGAACGTGTGAGTAAAATAAAAAATTGATACCTATTTACACATTTGGACTCAGTATAATCGATGAAGGCTAGTGAAAGTGGATAGAAGAGGTGGTGATGATATCAAGATGAGGTAGGATACTATTTTTTTTATGTTTTTGAATAATTCTACATGTTTTATATATTTTTTTGAATGTTTTAAGAAATTATTTTGAACCTTTTAAATTTTATAATTTTTTAAATGCTTTTATTAGATTTCTTAGAATGTTTTTAGAAGTTGATTTGAATTTTTTGTAGAATTTTTAGAATTTATTATATACAATGTATGGATATGTATGGATAAATGTCAATCATTATATACCAATGTTAATCACACATCAATCATCATCTATTAACACATAATCAATAATGATCTTGAAGGATCAGTATCGATCGTTCAAGATTAGTGATGATTTAAGCTAGGATAGAAAAAATGATTAAGAGAACTTAGGAGTGTAGGAAAGTAAAGTAATAATGATAATCTAAAATTTTAGGCATGCACTTGGGTTACAATGTGGGACCAAGTTTCACCACTCTTGGAGCAGCTATGTGATCATATGGGTGATGATGACTAGGAACATCTAAAGGCTATCAATTTTAGAGGATTACACCACTATCATCAGGTGCATAGAGATGTGGGGATTTTGGTAACATTGTTGGAGTAGTGGGATTTGGATATATGGACCTTATTTTTACCCACAAGAGATATTTCCATGATGGTAGAGGACATCTACCATATACTGTGATTGTTAGTATAGGGTGTAACAATTGTACCAATAGATGAGAGGGGAAGTGTAGAGATATTGACATAATTATATAGAAAGGATGTATTGGACATCAATTTCATAGTTGGGGGTTTTGTGTTTGAGGGTTTACATGAGGACATCTATGGGATATTATTTATGACTATGATTAGGCTAGGCATCTCCTATTATGCATTGTTGAATTTAAGGGGAGGTTGCTTTCCTTGGAGTTTGATAGGGGTAGTAGTGTATATGTGGGAGTATTATAATGTATTTGTGTGGGATCCCATGTTTATCTCATAGGTATACAAAGAGATATGGGGATGTA